>JASSZA010000101.1:0-234795 GCA_031835075.1 Saguinus oedipus
AGGGAGATTTAACTCACTTAGCTGAACAAACGCACAGCAGAGCAGATTGAAGGATACGTTTCTTCTGTGTTTTAGGCAGAGTTTTACTGCTATTTCGTTATATGCGGGAATAGTGCTGGAAATGCCTGGAAATGCCTGTTTTGAGATCTCTCCACAGAAAGCGTTTCCAGACTTCCCCTTCAACACACGAGTTTAACTCTGTAAGTTGAATGCACACATTGAAGACCGTTCTGTTAGGTAGCTCCGTTTTGGTTTTAGAAGCAGACAGTTCTCCTTACAGCATATACTCCCATTCACTGAGAAATGTCCAAACGCAGCTCTTACCAGAAACGTGTTTCTAACTCCTGAATCTAAAGGGAGATTTAACTCACTTAGCTGAACAAACGCACAGCAGAGCAGATTGAAGGATACGTTTCTTCTGTGTTTTAGGCAGAGTTTTACTGCTATTTCGTTATATGCGGGAATAGTGCTGGAAATGCCTGTTTTGAGATCTCTCCACAGAAAGCGTTTCCAGACTTCCCCTTCAACACACGAGTTTAACTCTGTAAGTTGAATGCACACATTGAAGACCGTTCTGTTAGGTAGCTCCGTTTTGGTTTTAGAAGCAGAGAGTTCTCCTTACAGCATATACTCCCATTCACTGAGAAATGTCCAAACGCAGCTCTTACCAGAAACGTGTTTCTAACTCCTGAATCTAAAGGGAGATTTAACTCACTTAGCTGAACAAACGCACAGCAGAGCAGATTGAAGGATACGTTTCTTCTGTGTTTTAGGCAGAGTTTTACTGCTATTTCGTTATATGCGGGAATAGTGCTGGAAATGCCTGTTTTGAGATCTCTCCACAGAAAGCGTTTCCAGACTTCCCCTTCAACACACGAGTTTAACTCTGTAAGTTGAATGCACACATTGAAGACCGTTCTGTTAGGTAGCTCCGTTTTGGTTTTAGAAGCAGACAGTTCTCCTTACAGCATATACTCCCATTCACTGAGAAATGTCCAAACGCAGCTCTTACCAGAAACGTGTTTCTAACTCCTGAATCTAAAGGGAGATTTAACTCACTTAGCTGAACAAACGCACAGCAGAGCAGATTGAAGGATACGTTTCTTCTGTGTTTTAGGCAGAGTTTTACTCCTATTTCGTTATATGCGGGAATAGGGCTGGAAATGCCTGTTTTGAGATCTCTCCACAGAAAGCGTTTCCAGACTTCCCCTTCAAGACACGAGTTTAACTCTGTAAGTTGAATGCACACATTGAAGACCGTTCTGTTAGGTAGCTCCGTTTTGGTTTTAGAAGCAGACAGTTCTCCTTACAGCATATACTCCCATTCACTGAGAAATGTCCAAACGCAGCTCTTACCAGAAACGTGTTTCTAACTCCTGAATCTAAAGGGAGATTTAACTCACTTAGCTGAACAAACGCACAGCAGAGCAGATTGAAGGATACGTTTCTTCTGTGTTTTAGGCAGAGTTTTACTGCTATTTCGTTATATGCGGGAATAGTGCTGGAAATGCCTGTTTTGAGATCTCTCCACAGAAAGCGTTTCCAGACTTCCCCTTCAACACACGAGTTTAACTCTGTAAGTTGAATGCACACATTGAAGACCGTTCTGTTAGGTAGCTCCGTTTTGGTTTTAGAAGCAGACAGTTCTCCTTACAGCATATACTCCCATTCACTGAGAAATGTCCAAACGCAGCTCTTACCAGAAACGTGTTTCTAACTCCTGAATCTAAAGGGAGATTTAACTCACTTAGCTGAACAAACGCACAGCAGAGCAGATTGAAGGATACGTTTCTTCTGTGTTTTAGGCAGAGTTTTACTGCTATTTCGTTATATGCGGGAATAGTGCTGGAAATGCCTGTTTTGAGATCTCTCCACAGAAAGCGTTTCCAGACTTCCCCTTCAACACACGAGTTTAACTCTGTAAGTTGAATGCACACATTGAAGACCGTTCTGTTAGGTAGCTCCGTTTTGGTTTTAGAAGCAGACAGTTCTCCTTACAGCATATACTCCCATTCACTGAGAAATGTCCAAACGCAGCTCTTACCAGAAACGTGTTTCTAACTCCTGAATCTAAAGGGAGATTTAACTCACTTAGCTGAACAAACGCACAGCAGAGCAGATTGAAGGATACGTTTCTTCTGTGTTTTAGGCAGAGTTTTACTGCTATTTCGTTATATGCGGGAATAGTGCTGGAAATGCCTGTTTTGAGATCTCTCCACAGAAAGCGTTTCCAGACTTCCCCTTCAACACACGAGTTTAACTCTGTAAGTTGAATGCACACATTGAAGACCGTTCTGTTAGGTAGCTCCGTTTTGGTTTTAGAAGCAGACAGTTCTCCTTACAGCATATACTCCCATTCACTGAGAAATGTCCAAACGCAGCTCTTACCAGAAACGTGTTTCTAACTCCTGAATCTAAAGGGAGATTTAACTCACTTAGCTGAACAAACGCACAGCAGAGCAGATTGAAGGATACGTTTCTTCTGTGTTTTAGGCAGAGTTTTACTGCTATTTCGTTATATGCGGGAATAGTGCTGGAAATGCCTGTTTTGAGATCTCTCCACAGAAAGCGTTTCCAGACTTCCCCTTCAACACACGAGTTTAACTCTGTAAGTTGAATGCACACATTGAAGACCGTTCTGTTAGGTAGCTCCGTTTTGGTTTTAGAAGCAGACAGTTCTCCTTACAGCATATACTCCCATTCACTGAGAAATGTCCAAACGCAGCTCTTACCAGAAACGTGTTTCTAACTCCTGAATCTAAAGGGAGATTTAACTCACTTAGCTGAACAAACGCACAGCAGAGCAGATTGAAGGATACGTTTCTTCTGTGTTTTAGGCAGAGTTTTACTGCTATTTCGTTATATGCGGGAATAGTGCTGGAAATGCCTGGAAATGCCTGTTTTGAGATCTCTCCACAGAAAGCGTTTCCAGACTTCCCCTTCAACACACGAGTTTAACTCTGTAAGTTGAATGCACACATTGAAGACCGTTCTGTTAGGTAGCTCCGTTTTGGTTTTAGAAGCAGACAGTTCTCCTTACAGCATATACTCCCATTCACTGAGAAATGTCCAAACGCAGCTCTTACCAGAAACGTGTTTCTAACTCCTGAATCTAAAGGGAGATTTAACTCACTTAGCTGAACAAACGCACAGCAGAGCAGATTGAAGGATACGTTTCTTCTGTGTTTTAGGCAGAGTTTTACTGCTATTTCGTTATATGCGGGAATAGTGCTGGAAATGCCTGGAAATGCCTGTTTTGAGATCTCTCCACAGAAAGCGTTTCCAGACTTCCCCTTCAACACACGAGTTTAACTCTGTAAGTTGAATGCACACATTGAAGACCGTTCTGTTAGGTAGCTCCGTTTTGGTTTTAGAAGCAGACAGTTCTCCTTACAGCATATACTCCCATTCACTGAGAAATGTCCAAACGCAGCTCTTACCAGAAACGTGTTTCTAACTCCTGAATCTAAAGGGAGATTTAACTCACTTAGCTGAACAAACGCACAGCAGAGCAGATTGAAGGATACGTTTCTTCTGTGTTTTAGGCAGAGTTTTACTGCTATTTCGTTATATGCGGGAATAGTGCTGGAAATGCCTGTTTTGAGATCTCTCCACAGAAAGCGTTTCCAGACTTCCCCTTCAACACACGAGTTTAACTCTGTAAGTTGAATGCACACATTGAAGACCGTTCTGTTAGGTAGCTCCGTTTTGGTTTTAGAAGCAGACAGTTCTCCTTACAGCATATACTCCCATTCACTGAGAAATGTCCAAACGCAGCTCTTACCAGAAACGTGTTTCTAACTCCTGAATCTAAAGGGAGATTTAACTCACTTAGCTGAACAAACGCACAGCAGAGCAGATTGAAGGATACGTTTCTTCTGTGTTTTAGGCAGAGTTTTACTGCTATTTCGTTATATGCGGGAATAGTGCTGGAAATGCCTGTTTTGAGATCTCTCCACAGAAAGCGTTTCCAGACTTCCCCTTCAACACACGAGTTTAACTCTGTAAGTTGAATGCACACATTGAAGACCGTTCTGTTAGGTAGCTCCGTTTTGGTTTTAGAAGCAGACAGTTCTCCTTACAGCATATACTCCCATTCACTGAGAAATGTCCAAACGCAGCTCTTACCAGAAACGTGTTTCTAACTCCTGAATCTAAAGGGAGATTTAACTCACTTAGCTGAACAAACGCACAGCAGAGCAGATTGAAGGATACGTTTCTTCTGTGTTTTAGGCAGAGTTTTACTGCTATTTCGTTATATGCGGGAATAGTGCTGGAAATGCCTGTTTTGAGATCTCTCCACAGAAAGCGTTTCCAGACTTCCCCTTCAACACACGAGTTTAACTCTGTAAGTTGAATGCACACATTGAAGACCGTTCTGTTAGGTAGCTCCGTTTTGGTTTTAGAAGCAGACAGTTCTCCTTACAGCATATACTCCCATTCACTGAGAAATGTCCAAACGCAGCTCTTACCAGAAACGTGTTTCTAACTCCTGAATCTAAAGGGAGATTTAACTCACTTAGCTGAACAAACGCACAGCAGAGCAGATTGAAGGATACGTTTTTTCTGTGTTTTAGGCAGAGTTTTACTGCTATTTCGTTATATGCGGGAATAGTGCTGGAAATGCCTGTTTTGAGATCTCTCCACAGAAAGCGTTTCCAGACTTCCCCTTCAACACACGAGTTTAACTCTGTAAGTTGAATGCACACATTGAAGACCGTTCTGTTAGGTAGCTCCGTTTTGGTTTTAGAAGCAGACAGTTCTCCTTACAGCATATACTCCCATTCACTGAGAAATGTCCAAACGCAGCTCTTACCAGAAACGTGTTTCTAACTCCTGAATCTAAAGGGAGATTTAACTCACTTAGCTGAACAAACGCACAGCAGAGCAGATTGAAGGATACGTTTCTTCTGTGTTTTAGGCAGAGTTTTACTGCTATTTCGTTATATGCGGGAATAGTGCTGGAAATGCCTGAAATGCCTGTTTTGAGATCTCTCCACAGAAAGCGTTTCCAGACTTCCCCTTCAACACACGAGTTTAACTCTGTAAGTTGAATGCACACATTGAAGACCGTTCTGTTAGGTAGCTCCGTTTTGGTTTTAGAAGCAGACAGTTCTCCTTACAGCATATACTCCCATTCACTGAGAAATGTCCAAACGCAGCTCTTACCAGAAACGTGTTTCTAACTCCTGAATCTAAAGGGAGATTTAACTCACTTAGCTGAACAAACGCACAGCAGAGCAGAATTGAAGGATACGTTTCTTCTGTGTTTTAGGCAGAGTTTTACTGCTATTTCGTTATATGCGGGAATAGTGCTGGAAATGCCTGGAAATGCCTGTTTTGAGATCTCTCCACAGAAAGCGTTTCCAGACTTCCCCTTCAACACACGAGTTTAACTCTGTAAGTTGAATGCACACATTGAAGACCGTTCTGTTAGGTAGCTCCGTTTTGGTTTTAGAAGCAGACAGTTCTCCTTACAGCATATACTCCCATTCACTGAGAAATGTCCAAACGCAGCTCTTACCAGAAACGTGTTTCTAACTCCTGAATCTAAAGGGAGATTTAACTCACTTAGCTGAACAAACGCACAGCAGAGCAGATTGAAGGATACGTTTCTTCTGTGTTTTAGGCAGAGTTTTACTGCTATTTCGTTATATGCGGGAATAGTGCTGGAAATGCCTGTTTTGAGATCTCTCCACAGAAAGCGTTTCCAGACTTCCCCTTCAACACACGAGTTTAACTCTGTAAGTTGAATGCACACATTGAAGACCGTTCTGTTAGGTAGCTCCGTTTTGGTTTTAGAAGCAGACAGTTCTCCTTACAGCATATACTCCCATTCACTGAGAAATGTCCAAACGCAGCTCTTACCAGAAACGTGTTTCTAACTCCTGAATCTAAAGGGAGATTTAACTCACTTAGCTGAACAAACGCACAGCAGAGCAGATTGAAGGATACGTTTCTTCTGTGTTTTAGGCAGAGTTTTACTGCTATTTCGTTATATGCGGGAATAGTGCTGGAAATGCCTGTTTTGAGATCTCTCCACAGAAAGCGTTTCCAGACTTCCCCTTCAACACACGAGTTTAACTCTGTAAGTTGAATGCACACATTGAAGACCGTTCTGTTAGGTAGCTCCGTTTTGGTTTTAGAAGCAGACAGTTCTCCTTACAGCATATACTCCCATTCACTGAGAAATGTCCAAACGCAGCTCTTACCAGAAACGTGTTTCTAACTCCTGAATCTAAAGGGAGATTTAACTCACTTAGCTGAACAAAGGCACAGCAGAGCAGATTGAAGGATACGTTTTTTCTGTGTTTTAGGCAGAGTTTTACTGCTATTTCGTTATATGCGGGAATAGTGCTGGAAATGCCTGTTTTGAGATCTCTCCACAGAAAGCGTTTCCAGACTTCCCCTTCAACACACGAGTTTAACTCTGTAAGTTGAATGCACACATTGAAGACCGTTCTGTTAGGTAGCTCCGTTTTGGTTTTAGAAGCAGACAGTTCTCCTTACAGCATATACTCCCATTCACTGAGAAATGTCCAAACGCAGCTCTTACCAGAAACGTGTTTCTAACTCCTGAATCTAAAGGGAGATTTAACTCACTTAGCTGAACAAACGCACAGCAGAGCAGATTGAAGGATACGTTTCTTCTGTGTTTTAGGCAGAGTTTTACTGCTATTTCGTTATATGCGGGAATAGTGCTGGAAATGCCTGGAAATGCCTGTTTTGAGATCTCTCCACAGAAAGCGTTTCCAGACTTCCCCTTCAACACACGAGTTTAACTCTGTAAGTTGAATGCACACATTGAAGACCGTTCTGTTAGGTAGCTCCGTTTTGGTTTTAGAAGCAGACAGTTCTCCTTACAGCATATACTCCCATTCACTGAGAAATGTCCAAACGCAGCTCTTACCAGAAACGTGTTTCTAACTCCTGAATCTAAAGGGAGATTTAACTCACTTAGCTGAACAAACGCACAGCAGAGCAGATTGAAGGATACGTTTCTTCTGTGTTTTAGGCAGAGTTTTACTGCTATTTCGTTATATGCGGGAATAGTGCTGGAAATGCCTGGAAATGCCTGTTTTGAGATCTCTCCACAGAAAGCGTTTCCAGACTTCCCCTTCAACACACGAGTTTAACTCTGTAAGTTGAATGCACACATTGAAGACCGTTCTGTTAGGTAGCTCCGTTTTGGTTTTAGAAGCAGACAGTTCTCCTTACAGCATATACTCCCATTCACTGAGAAATGTCCAAACGCAGCTCTTACCAGAAACGTGTTTCTAACTCCTGAATCTAAAGGGAGATTTAACTCACTTAGCTGAACAAACGCACAGCAGAGCAGATTGAAGGATACGTTTCTTCTGTGTTTTAGGGCAGAGTTTTACTGCTATTTCGTTATATGCGGGAATAGTGCTGGAAATGCCTGTTTTGAGATCTCTCCACAGAAAGCGTTTCCAGACTTCCCCTTCAACACACGAGTTTAACTCTGTAAGTTGAATGCACACATTGAAGACCGTTCTGTTAGGTAGCTCCGTTTTGGTTTTAGAAGCAGACAGTTCTCCTTACAGCATATACTCCCATTCACTGAGAAATGTCCAAACGCAGCTCTTACCAGAAACGTGTTTCTAACTCCTGAATCTAAAGGGAGATTTAACTCACTTAGCTGAACAAACGCACAGCAGAGCAGATTGAAGGATACGTTTCTTCTGTGTTTTAGGCAGAGTTTTACTGCTATTTCGTTATATGCGGGAATAGTGCTGGAAATGCCTGGAAATGCCTGTTTTGAGATCTCTCCACAGAAAGCGTTTCCAGACTTCCCCTTCAACACACGAGTTTAACTCTGTAAGTTGAATGCACACATTGAAGACCGTTCTGTTAGGTAGCTCCGTTTTGGTTTTAGAAGCAGACAGTTCTCCTTACAGCATATACTCCCATTCACTGAGAAATGTCCAAACGCAGCTCTTACCAGAAACGTGTTTCTAACTCCTGAATCTAAAGGGAGATTTAACTCACTTAGCTGAACAAACGCACAGCAGAGCAGATTGAAGGATACGTTTTTTCTGTGTTTTAGGCAGAGTTTTACTGCTATTTCGTTATATGCGGGAATAGTGCTGGAAATGCCTGTTTTGAGATCTCTCCACAGAAAGCGTTTCCAGACTTCCCCTTCAACACACGAGTTTAACTCTGTAAGTTGAATGCACACATTGAAGACCGTTCTGTTAGGTAGCTCCGTTTTGGTTTTAGAAGCAGACAGTTCTCCTTACAGCATATAATCCCATTCACTGAGAAATGTCCAAACGCAGCTCTTACCAGAAACGTGTTTCTAACTCCTGAATCTAAAGGGAGATTTAACTCACTTAGCTGAACAAACGCACAGCAGAGCAGATTGAAGGATACGTTTCTTCTGTGTTTTAGGCAGAGTTTTACTGCTATTTCGTTATATGCGGGAATAGTGCTGGAAATGCCTGGAAATGCCTGTTTTGAGATCTCTCCACAGAAAGCGTTTCCAGACTTCCCCTTCAACACACGAGTTTAACTCTGTAAGTTGAATGCACACATTGAAGACCGTTCTGTTAGGTAGCTCCGTTTTGGTTTTAGAAGCAGACAGTTCTCCTTACAGCATATACTCCCATTCACTGAGAAATGTCCAAACGCAGCTCTTACCAGAAACGTGTTTCTAACTCCTGAATCTAAAGGGAGATTTAACTCACTTAGCTGAACAAACGCACAGCAGAGCAGATTGAAGGATACGTTTCTTCTGTGTTTTTAGGCAGAGTTTTACTGCTATTTCGTTATATGCGGGAATAGTGCTGGAAATGCCTGGAAATGCCTGTTTTGAGATCTCTCCACAGAAAGCGTTTCCAGACTTCCCCTTCAACACACGAGTTTAACTCTGTAAGTTGAATGCACACATTGAAGACCGTTCTGTTAGGTAGCTCCGTTTTGGTTTTAGAAGCAGACAGTTCTCCTTACAGCATATACTCCCATTCACTGAGAAATGTCCAAACGCAGCTCTTACCAGAAACGTGTTTCTAACTCCTGAATCTAAAGGGAGATTTAACTCACTTAGCTGAACAAACGCACAGCAGAGCAGATTGAAGGATACGTTTCTTCTGTGTTTTAGGCAGAGTTTTACTGCTATTTCGTTATATGCGGGAATAGTGCTGGAAATGCCTGATTTTGAGATCTCTCCACAGAAAGCGTTTCCAGACTTCCCCTTCAACACACGAGTTTAACTCTGTAAGTTGAATGCACACATTGAAGACCGTTCTGTTAGGTAGCTCCGTTTTGGTTTTAGAAGCAGACAGTTCTCCTTACAGCATATACTCCCATTCACTGAGAAATGTCCAAACGCAGCTCTTACCAGAAACGTGTTTCTAACTCCTGAATCTAAAGGGAGATTTAACTCACTTAGCTGAACAAACGCACAGCAGAGCAGATTGAAGGATACGTTTCTTCTGTGTTTTAGGCAGAGTTTTACTGCTATTTCGTTATATGCGGGAATAGTGCTGAAATGCCTGGAAATGCCTGTTTTGAGATCTCTCCACAGAAAGCGTTTCCAGACTTCCCCTTCAACACACGAGTTTAACTCTGTAAGTTGAATGCACACATTGAAGACCGTTCTGTTAGGTAGCTCCGTTTTGGTTTTAGAAGCAGACAGTTCTCCTTACAGCATATACTCCCATTCACTGAGAAATGTCCAAACGCAGCTCTTACCAGAAACGTGTTTCTAACTCCTGAATCTAAAGGGAGATTTAACTCACTTAGCTGAACAAACGCACAGCAGAGCAGATTGAAGGATACGTTTCTTCTGTGTTTTAGGCAGAGTTTTACTGCTATTTCGTTATATGCGGGAATAGTGCTGGAAATGCCTGGAAATGCCTGTTTTGAGATCTCTCCACAGAAAGCGTTTCCAGACTTCCCCTTCAACACACGAGTTTAACTCTGTAAGTTGAATGCACACATTGAAGACCGTTCTGTTAGGTAGCTCCGTTTTGGTTTTAGAAGCAGACAGTTCTCCTTACAGCATATACTCCCATTCACTGAGAAATGTCCAAACGCAGCTCTTACCAGAAACGTGTTTCTAACTCCTGAATCTAAAGGGAGATTTAACTCACTTAGCTGAACAAACGCACAGCAGAGCAGATTGAAGGATACGTTTCTTCTGTGTTTTAGGCAGAGTTTTACTGCTATTTCGTTATATGCGGGAATAGTGCTGGAAATGCCTGGAAATGCCTGTTTTGAGATCTCTCCACAGAAAGCGTTTCCAGACTTCCCCTTCAACACACGAGTTTAACTCTGTAAGTTGAATGCACACATTGAAGACCGTTCTGTTAGGTAGCTCCGTTTTGGTTTTAGAAGCAGACAGTTCTCCTTACAGCATATACTCCCATTCACTGAGAAATGTCCAAACGCAGCTCTTACCAGAAACGTGTTTCTAACTCCTGAATCTAAAGGGAGATTTAACTCACTTAGCTGAACAAACGCACAGCAGAGCAGATTGAAGGATACGTTTCTTCTGTGTTTTAGGCAGAGTTTTACTGCTATTTCGTTATATGCGGGAATAGTGCTGGAAATGCCTGTATTGAGATCTCTCCACAGAAAGCGTTTCCAGACTTCCCCTTCAACACACGAGTTTAACTCTGTAAGTTGAATGCACACATTGAAGACCGTTCTGTTAGGTAGCTCCGTTTTGGTTTTAGAAGCAGACAGTTCTCCTTACAGCATATACTCCCATTCACTGAGAAATGTCCAAACGCAGCTCTTACCAGAAACGTGTTTCTAACTCCTGAATCTAAAGGGAGATTTAACTCACTTAGCTGAACAAACGCACAGCAGAGCAGATTGAAGGATACGTTTCTTCTGTGTTTTAGGCAGAGTTTTACTGCTATTTCGTTATATGCGGGAATAGTGCTGGAAATGCCTGGAAATGCCTGTTTTGAGATCTCTCCACAGAAAGCGTTTCCAGACTTCCCCTTCAACACACGAGTTTAACTCTGTAAGTTGAATGCACACATTGAAGACCGTTCTGTTAGGTAGCTCCGTTTTGGTTTTAGAAGCAGACAGTTCTCCTTACAGCATATACTCCCATTCACTGAGAAATGTCCAAACGCAGCTCTTACCAGAAACGTGTTTCTAACTCCTGAATCTAAAGGGAGATTTAACTCACTTAGCTGAACAAACGCACAGCAGAGCAGATTGAAGGATACGTTTCTTCTGTGTTTTAGGCAGAGTTTTACTGCTATTTCGTTATATGCGGGAATAGTGCTGGAAATGCCTGTTTTGAGATCTCTCCACAGAAAGCGTTTCCAGACTTCCCCTTCAACACACGAGTTTAACTCTGTAAGTTGAATGCACACATTGAAGACCGTTCTGTTAGGTAGCTCCGTTTTGGTTTTAGAAGCAGACAGTTCTCCTTACAGCATATACTCCCATTCACTGAGAAATGTCCAAACGCAGCTCTTACCAGAAACGTGTTTCTAACTCCTGAATCTAAAGGGAGATTTACCTCACTTAGCTGAACAAACGCACAGCAGAGCAGATTGAAGGATACGTTTCTTCTGTGTTTTAGGCAGAGTTTTACTGCTATTTCGTTATATGCGGGAATAGTGCTGGAAATGCCTGTTTTGAGATCTCTCCACAGAAAGCGTTTCCAGACTTCCCCTTCAACACACGAGTTTAACTCTGTAAGTTGAATGCACACATTGAAGACCGTTCTGTTAGGTAGCTCCGTTTTGGTTTTAGAAGCAGACAGTTCTCCTTACAGCATATACTCCCATTCACTGAGAAATGTCCAAACGCAGCTCTTACCAGAAACGTGTTTCTAACTCCTGAATCTAAAGGGAGATTTAACTCACTTAGCTGAACAAACGCACAGCAGAGCAGATTGAAGGATACGTTTCTTCTGTGTTTTAGGCAGAGTTTTACTGCTATTTCGTTATATGCGGGAATAGTGCTGGAAATGCCTGGAAATGCCTGTTTTGAGATCTCTCCACAGAAAGCGTTTCCAGACTTCCCCTTCAACACACGAGTTTAACTCTGTAAGTTGAATGCACACATTGAAGACCGTTCTGTTAGGTAGCTCCGTTTTGGTTTTAGAAGCAGACAGTTCTCCTTACAGCATATACTCCCATTCACTGAGAAATGTCCAAACGCAGCTCTTACCAGAAACGTGTTTCTAACTCCTGAATCTAAAGGGAGATTTAACTCACTTAGCTGAACAAACGCACAGCAGAGCAGATTGAAGGATACGTTTCTTCTGTGTTTTAGGCAGAGTTTTACTGCTATTTCGTTATATGCGGGAATAGTGCTGGAAATGCCTGTTTTGAGATCTCTCCACAGAAAGCGTTTCCAGACTTCCCCTTCAACACACGAGTTTAACTCTGTAAGTTGAATGCACACATTGAAGACCGTTCTGTTAGGTAGCTCCGTTTTGGTTTTAGAAGCAGACAGTTCTCCTTACAGCATATACTCCCATTCACTGAGAAATGTCCAAACGCAGCTCTTACCAGAAACGTGTTTCTAACTCCTGAATCTAAAGGGAGATTTAACTCACTTAGCTGAACAAACGCACAGCAGAGCAGATTGAAGGATACGTTTCTTCTGTGTTTTAGGCAGAGTTTTACTGCTATTTCGTTATATGCGGGAATAGTGCTGGAAATGCCTGGAAATGCCTGTTTTGAGATCTCTCCACAGAAAGCGTTTCCAGACTTCCCCTTCAACACACGAGTTTAACTCTGTAAGTTGAATGCACACATTGAAGACCGTTCTGTTAGGTAGCTCCGTTTTGGTTTTAGAAGCAGACAGTTCTCCTTACAGCATATACTCCCATTCACTGAGAAATGTCCAAACGCAGCTCTTACCAGAAACGTGTTTCTAACTCCTGAATCTAAAGGGAGATTTAACTCACTTAGCTGAACAAACGCACAGCAGAGCAGATTGAAGGATACGTTTCTTCTGTGTTTTAGGCAGAGTTTTACCTATTTCGTTATATGCGGGAATAGTGCTGGAAATGCCTGGAAATGCCTGTTTTGAGATCTCTCCACAGAAAGCGTTTCCAGACTTCCCCTTCAACACACGAGTTTAACTCTGTAAGTTGAATGCACACATTGAAGACCGTTCTGTTAGGTAGCTCCGTTTTGGTTTTAGAAGCAGACAGTTCTCCTTACAGCATATACTCCCATTCACTGAGAAATGTCCAAACGCAGCTCTTACCAGAAACGTGTTTCTAACTCCTGAATCTAAAGGGAGATTTAACTCACTTAGCTGAACAAACGCACAGCAGAGCAGATTGAAGGATACGTTTCTTCTGTGTTTTAGGCAGAGTTTTACTGCTATTTCGTTATATGCGGGAATAGTGCTGGAAATGCCTGGAAATGCCTGTTTTGAGATCTCTCCACAGAAAGCGTTTCCAGACTTCCCCTTCAACACACGAGTTTAACTCTGTAAGTTGAATGCACACATTGAAGACCGTTCTGTTAGGTAGCTCCGTTTTGGTTTTAGAAGCAGACAGTTCTCCTTACAGCATATACTCCCATTCACTGAGAAATGTCCAAACGCAGCTCTTACCAGAAACGTGTTTCTAACTCCTGAATCTAAAGGGAGATTTAACTCACTTAGCTGAACAAACGCACAGCAGAGCAGATTGAAGGATACGTTTCTTCTGTGTTTTAGGCAGAGTTTTACTGCTATTTCGTTATATGCGGGAATAGTGCTGGAAATGCCTGTTTTGAGATCTCTCCACAGAAAGCGTTTCCAGACTTCCCCTTCAACACACGAGTTTAACTCTGTAAGTTGAATGCACACATTGAAGACCGTTCTGTTAGGTAGCTCCGTTTTGGTTTTAGAAGCAGACAGTTCTCCTTACAGCATATACTCCCATTCACTGAGAAATGTCCAAACGCAGCTCTTACCAGAAACGTGTTTCTAACTCCTGAATCTAAAGGGAGATTTACCTCACTTAGCTGAACAAACGCACAGCAGAGCAGATTGAAGGATACGTTTCTTCTGTGTTTTAGGCAGAGTTTTACTGCTATTTCGTTATATGCGGGAATAGTGCTGGAAATGCCTGTTTTGAGATCTCTCCACAGAAAGCGTTTCCAGACTTCCCCTTCAACACACGAGTTTAACTCTGTAAGTTGAATGCACACATTGAAGACCGTTCTGTTAGGTAGCTCCGTTTTGGTTTTAGAAGCAGACAGTTCTCCTTACAGCATATACTCCCATTCACTGAGAAATGTCCAAACGCAGCTCTTACCAGAAACGTGTTTCTAACTCCTGAATCTAAAGGGAGATTTAACTCACTTAGCTGAACAAACGCACAGCAGAGCAGATTGAAGGATACGTTTCTTCTGTGTTTTAGGCAGAGTTTTACTGCTATTTCGTTATATGCGGGAATAGTGCTGGAAATGCCTGGAAATGCCTGTTTTGAGATCTCTCCACAGAAAGCGTTTCCAGACTTCCCCTTCAACACACGAGTTTAACTCTGTAAGTTGAATGCACACATTGAAGACCGTTCTGTTAGGTAGCTCCGTTTTGGTTTTAGAAGCAGACAGTTCTCCTTACAGCATATACTCCCATTCACTGAGAAATGTCCAAACGCAGCTCTTACCAGAAACGTGTTTCTAACTCCTGAATCTAAAGGGAGATTTAACTCACTTAGCTGAACAAACGCACAGCAGAGCAGATTGAAGGATACGTTTCTTCTGTGTTTTAGGCAGAGTTTTACTGCTATTTCGTTATATGCGGGAATAGTGCTGGAAATGCCTGTTTTGAGATCTCTCCACAGAAAGCGTTTCCAGACTTCCCCTTCAACACACGAGTTTAACTCTGTAAGTTGAATGCACACATTGAAGACCGTTCTGTTAGGTAGCTCCGTTTTGGTTTTAGAAGCAGACAGTTCTCCTTACAGCATATACTCCCATTCACTGAGAAATGTCCAAACGCAGCTCTTACCAGAAACGTGTTTCTAACTCCTGAATCTAAAGGGAGATTTAACTCACTTAGCTGAACAAACGCACAGCAGAGCAGATTGAAGGATACGTTTCTTCTGTGTTTTAGGCAGAGTTTTACTGCTATTTCGTTATATGCGGGAATAGTGCTGGAAATGCCTGGAAATGCCTGTTTTGAGATCTCTCCACAGAAAGCGTTTCCAGACTTCCCCTTCAACACACGAGTTTAACTCTGTAAGTTGAATGCACACATTGAAGACCGTTCTGTTAGGTAGCTCCGTTTTGGTTTTAGAAGCAGACAGTTCTCCTTACAGCATATACTCCCATTCACTGAGAAATGTCCAAACGCAGCTCTTACCAGAAACGTGTTTCTAACTCCTGAATCTAAAGGGAGATTTAACTCACTTAGCTGAACAAACGCACAGCAGAGCAGATTGAAGGATACGTTTCTTCTGTGTTTTAGGCAGAGTTTTACTGCTATTTCGTTATATGCGGGAATAGTGCTGGAAATGCCTGGAAATGCCTGTTTTGAGATCTCTCCACAGAAAGCGTTTCCAGACTTCCCCTTCAACACACGAGTTTAACTCTGTAAGTTGAATGCACACATTGAAGACCGTTCTGTTAGGTAGCTCCGTTTTGGTTTTAGAAGCAGAGAGTTCTCCTTACAGCATATACTCCCATTCACTGAGAAATGTCCAAACGCAGCTCTTACCAGAAACGTGTTTCTAACTCCTGAATCTAAAGGGAGATTTAACTCACTTAGCTGAACAAACGCACAGCAGAGCAGATTGAAGGATACGTTTCTTCTGTGTTTTAGGCAGAGTTTTACTGCTATTTCGTTATATGCGGGAATAGTGCTGGAAATGCCTGTTTTGAGATCTCTCCACAGAAAGCGTTTCCAGACTTCCCCTTCAACACACGAGTTTAACTCTGTAAGTTGAATGCACACATTGAAGACCGTTCTGTTAGGTAGCTCCGTTTTGGTTTTAGAAGCAGACAGTTCTCCTTACAGCATATACTCCCATTCACTGAGAAATGTCCAAACGCAGCTCTTACCAGAAACGTGTTTCTAACTCCTGAATCTAAAGGGAGATTTAACTCACTTAGCTGAACAAACGCACAGCAGAGCAGATTGAAGGATACGTTTCTTCTGTGTTTTAGGCAGAGTTTTACTGCTATTTCGTTATATGCGGGAATAGTGCTGGAAATGCCTGGAAATGCCTGTTTTGAGATCTCTCCACAGAAAGCGTTTCCAGACTTCCCCTTCAACACACGAGTTTAACTCTGTAAGTTGAATGCACACATTGAAGACCGTTCTGTTAGGTAGCTCCGTTTTGGTTTTAGAAGCAGACAGTTCTCCTTACAGCATATACTCCCATTCACTGAGAAATGTCCAAACGCAGCTCTTACCAGAAACGTGTTTCTAACTCCTGAATCTAAAGGGAGATTTAACTCACTTAGCTGAACAAACGCACAGCAGAGCAGATTGAAGGATACGTTTCTTCTGTGTTTTAGGCAGAGTTTTACTGCTATTTCGTTATATGCGGGAATAGTGCTGGAAATGCCTGTTTTGAGATCTCTCCACAGAAAGCGTTTCCAGACTTCCCCTTCAACACACGAGTTTAACTCTGTAAGTTGAATGCACACATTGAAGACCGTTCTGTTAGGTAGCTCCGTTTTGGTTTTAGAAGCAGACAGTTCTCCTTACAGCATATACTCCCATTCACTGAGAAATGTCCAAACGCAGCTCTTACCAGAAACGTGTTTCTAACTCCTGAATCTAAAGGGAGATTTAACTCACTTAGCTGAACAAACGCACAGCAGAGCAGATTGAAGGATACGTTTCTTCTGTGTTTTAGGCAGAGTTTTACTGCTATTTCGTTATATGCGGGAATAGTGCTGGAAATGCCTGGAAATGCCTGTTTTGAGATCTCTCCACAGAAAGCGTTTCCAGACTTCCCCTTCAACACACGAGTTTAACTCTGTAAGTTGAATGCACACATTGAAGACCGTTCTGTTAGGTAGCTCCATTTTGGTTTTAGAAGCAGACAGTTCTCCTTACAGCATATACTCCCATTCACTGAGAAATGTCCAAACGCAGCTCTTACCAGAAACGTGTTTCTAACTCCTGAATCTAAAGGGAGATTTAACTCACTTAGCTGAACAAACGCACAGCAGAGCAGATTGAAGGATACGTTTCTTCTGTGTTTTAGGCAGAGTTTTACTGCTATTTCGTTATATGCGGGAATAGTGCTGGAAATGCCTGTTTTGAGATCTCTCCACAGAAAGCGTTTCCAGACTTCCCCTTCAACACACGAGTTTAACTCTGTAAGTTGAATGCACACATTGAAGACCGTTCTGTTAGGTAGCTCCGTTTTGGTTTTAGAAGCAGACAGTTCTCCTTACAGCATATACTCCCATTCACTGAGAAATGTCCAAACGCAGCTCTTACCAGAAACGTGTTTCTAACTCCTGAATCTAAAGGGAGATTTAACTCACTTAGCTGAACAAACGCACAGCAGAGCAGATTGAAGGATACGTTTCTTCTGTGTTTTAGGCAGAGTTTTACTGCTATTTCGTTATATGCGGGAATAGTGCTGGAAATGCCTGGAAATGCCTGTTTTGAGATCTCTCCACAGAAAGCGTTTCCAGACTTCCCCTTCAACACACGAGTTTAACTCTGTAAGTTGAATGCACACATTGAAGACCGTTCTGTTAGGTAGCTCCGTTTTGGTTTTAGAAGCAGACAGTTCTCCTTACAGCATATACTCCCATTCACTGAGAAATGTCCAAACGCAGCTCTTACCAGAAACGTGTTTCTAACTCCTGAATCTAAAGGGAGATTTAACTCACTTAGCTGAACAAACGCACAGCAGAGCAGATTGAAGGATACGTTTCTTCTGTGTTTTAGGCAGAGTTTTACTGCTATTTCGTTATATGCGGGAATAGTGCTGGAAATGCCTGTTTTGAGATCTCTCCACAGAAAGCGTTTCCAGACTTCCCCTTCAACACACGAGTTTAACTCTGTAAGTTGAATGCACACATTGAAGACCGTTCTGTTAGGTAGCTCCGTTTTGGTTTTAGAAGCAGACAGTTCTCCTTACAGCATATACTCCCATTCACTGAGAAATGTCCAAACGCAGCTCTTACCAGAAACGTGTTTCTAACTCCTGAATCTAAAGGGAGATTTAACTCACTTAGCTGAACAAACGCACAGCAGAGCAGATTGAAGGATACGTTTCTTCTGTGTTTTAGGCAGAGTATTACTGCTATTTCGTTATATGCGGGAATAGTGCTGGAAATGCCTGGAAATGCATGTTTTGAGATCTCTCCACAGAAAGCGTTTCCAGACTTCCCCTTCAACACACGAGTTTAACTCTGTAAGTTGAATGCACACATTGAAGACCGTTCTGTTAGGTAGCTCCGTTTTGGTTTTAGAAGCAGACAGTTCTCCTTACAGCATATACTCCCATTCACTGAGAAATGTCCAAACGCAGCTCTTACCAGAAACGTGTTTCTAACTCCTGAATCTAAAGGGAGATTTAACTCACTTAGCTGAACAAACGCACAGCAGAGCAGATTGAAGGATACGTTTCTTCTGTGTTTTAGGCAGAGTTTTACTGCTATTTCGTTATATGCGGGAATAGTGCTGGAAATGCCTGTTTTGAGATCTCTCCACAGAAAGCGTTTCCAGACTTCCCCTTCAACACACGAGTTTAACTCTGTAAGTTGAATGCACACATTGAAGACCGTTCTGTTAGGTAGCTCCGTTTTGGTTTTAGAAGCAGACAGTTCTCCTTACAGCATATACTCCCATTCACTGAGAAATGTCCAAACGCAGCTCTTACCAGAAACGTGTTTCTAACTCCTGAATCTAAAGGGAGATTTAACTCACTTAGCTGAACAAACGCACAGCAGAGCAGATTGAAGGATACGTTTCTTCTGTGTTTTAGGCAGAGTATTACTGCTATTTCGTTATATGCGGGAATAGTGCTGGAAATGCCTGGAAATGCCTGTTTTGAGATCTCTCCACAGAAAGCGTTTCCAGACTTCCCCTTCAACACACGAGTTTAACTCTGTAAGTTGAATGCACACATTGAAGACCGTTCTGTTAGGTAGCTCCGTTTTGGTTTTAGAAGCAGACAGTTCTCCTTACAGCATATACTCCCATTCACTGAGAAATGTCCAAACGCAGCTCTTACCAGAAACGTGTTTCTAACTCCTGAATCTAAAGGGAGATTTAACTCACTTAGCTGAACAAACGCACAGCAGAGCAGATTGAAGGATACGTTTCTTCTGTGTTTTAGGCAGAGTTTTACTGCTATTTCGTTATATGCGGGAATAGTGCTGGAAATGCCTGTTTTGAGATCTCTCCACAGAAAGCGTTTCCAGACTTCCCCTTCAACACACGAGTTTAACTCTGTAAGTTGAATGCACACATTGAAGACCGTTCTGTTAGGTAGCTCCGTTTTGGTTTTAGAAGCAGACAGTTCTCCTTACAGCATATACTCCCATTCACTGAGAAATGTCCAAACGCAGCTCTTACCAGAAACGTGTTTCTAACTCCTGAATCTAAAGGGAGATTTAACTCACTTAGCTGAACAAACGCACAGCAGAGCAGATTGAAGGATACGTTTCTTCTGTGTTTTAGGCAGAGTTTTACTGCTATTTCGTTATATGCGGGAATAGTGCTGGAAATGCCTGGAAATGCCTGTTTTGAGATCTCTCCACAGAAAGCGTTTCCAGACTTCCCCTAAAACACACGAGTTTAACTCTGTAAGTTGAATGCACACATTGAAGACCGTTCTGTTAGGTAGCTCCGTTTTGGTTTTAGAAGCAGACAGTTCTCCTTACAGCATATACTCCCATTCACTGAGAAATGTCCAAACGCAGCTCTTACCAGAAACGTGTTTCTAACTCCTGAATCTAAAGGGAGATTTAACTCACTTAGCTGAACAAACGCACAGCAGAGCAGATTGAAGGATACCTTTCTTCTGTGTTTTAGGCAGAGTTTTACTGCTATTTCGTTATATGCGGGAATAGTGCTGGAAATGCCTGTTTTGAGATCTCTCCACAGAAAGCGTTTCCAGACTTCCCCTTCAACACACGAGTTTAACTCTGTAAGTTGAATGCACACATTGAAGACCGTTCTGTTAGGTAGCTCCGTTTTGGTTTTAGAAGCAGACAGTTCTCCTTACAGCATATACTCCCATTCACTGAGAAATGTCCAAACGCAGCTCTTACCAGAAACGTGTTTCTAACTCCTGAATCTAAAGGGAGATTTAACTCACTTAGCTGAACAAACGCACAGCAGAGCAGATTGAAGGATACGTTTCTTCTGTGTTTTAGGCAGAGTTTTACTGCTATTTCGTTATATGCGGGAATAGTGCTGGAAATGCCTGTTTTGAGATCTCTCCACAGAAAGCGTTTCCAGACTTCCCCTTCAACACACGAGTTTAACTCTGTAAGTTGAATGCACACATTGAAGACCGTTCTGTTAGGTAGCTCCGTTTTGGTTTTAGAAGCAGACAGTTCTCCTTACAGCATATACTCCCATTCACTGAGAAATGTCCAAACGCAGCTCTTACCAGAAACGTGTTTCTAACTCCTGAATCTAAAGGGAGATTTAACTCACTTAGCTGAACAAACGCACAGCAGAGCAGATTGAAGGATACGTTTCTTCTGTGTTTTAGGCAGAGTTTTACTGCTATTTCGTTATATGCGGGAATAGTGCTGGAAATGCCTGTTTTGAGATCTCTCCACAGAAAGCGTTTCCAGACTTCCCCTTCAACACACGAGTTTAACTCTGTAAGTTGAATGCACACATTGAAGACCGTTCTGTTAGGTAGCTCCGTTTTGGTTTTAGAAGCAGACAGTTCTCCTTACAGCATATACTCCCATTCACTGAGAAATGTCCAAACGCAGCTCTTACCAGAAACGTGTTTCTAACTCCTGAATCTAAAGGGAGATTTAACTCACTTAGCTGAACAAACGCACAGCAGAGCAGATTGAAGGATACGTTTCTTCTGTGTTTTAGGCAGAGTTTTACTGCTATTTCGTTATATGCGGGAATAGTGCTGGAAATGCCTGTTTTGAGATCTCTCCACAGAAAGCGTTTCCAGACTTCCCCTTCAACACACGAGTTTAACTCTGTAAGTTGAATGCACACATTGAAGACCGTTCTGTTAGGTACCTCCGTTTTGGTTTTAGAAGCAGACAGTTCTCCTTACAGCATATACTCCCATTCACTGAGAAATGTCCAAACGCAGCTCTTACCAGAAACGTGTTTCTAACTCCTGAATCTAAAGGGAGATTTAACTCACTTAGCTGAACAAACGCACAGCAGAGCAGATTGAAGGATACGTTTCTTCTGTGTTTTAGGCAGAGTTTTACTGCTATTTCGTTATATGCGGGAATAGTGCTGGAAATGCCTGTTTTGAGATCTCTCCACAGAAAGCGTTTCCAGACTTCCCCTTCAACACACGAGTTTAACTCTGTAAGTTGAATGCACACATTGAAGACCGTTCTGTTAGGTAGCTCCGTTTTGGTTTTAGAAGCAGACAGTTCTCCTTACAGCATATACTCCCATTCACTGAGAAATGTCCAAACGCAGCTCTTACCAGAAACGTGTTTCTAACTCCTGAATCTAAAGGGAGATTTAACTCACTTAGCTGAACAAACGCACAGCAGAGCAGATTGAAGGATACGTTTCTTCTGTGTTTTAGGCAGAGTTTTACTGCTATTTCGTTATATGCGGGAATAGTGCTGGAAATGCCTGGAAATGCCTGTTTTGAGATCTCTCCACAGAAAGCGTTTCCAGACTTCCCCTTCAACACACGAGTTTAACTCTGTAAGTTGAATGCACACATTGAAGACCGTTCTGTTAGGTAGCTCCGTTTTGGTTTTAGAAGCAGACAGTTCTCCTTACAGCATATACTCCCATTCACTGAGAAATGTCCAAACGCAGCTCTTACCAGAAACGTGTTTCTAACTCCTGAATCTAAAGGGAGATTTAACTCACTTAGCTGAACAAACGCACAGCAGAGCAGATTGAAGGATACGTTTCTTCTGTGTTTTAGGCAGAGTTTTACTGCTATTTCGTTATATGCGGGAATAGTGCTGGAAATGCCTGGAAATGCCTGTTTTGAGATCTCTCCACAGAAAGCGTTTCCAGACTTCCCCTTCAACACACGAGTTTAACTCTGTAAGTTGAATGCACACATTGAAGACCGTTCTGTTAGGTAGCTCCGTTTTGGTTTTAGAAGCAGACAGTTCTCCTTACAGCATATACTCCCATTCACTGAGAAATGTCCAAACGCAGCTCTTACCAGAAACGTGTTTCTAACTCCTGAATCTAAAGGGAGATTTAACTCACTTAGCTGAACAAACGCACAGCAGAGCAGATTGAAGGATACGTTTCTTCTGTGTTTTAGGCAGAGTTTTACTGCTATTTCGTTATATGCGGGAATAGTGCTGGAAATGCCTGGAAATGCCTGTTTTGAGATCTCTCCACAGAAAGCGTTTCCAGACTTCCCCTTCAACACACGAGTTTAACTCTGTAAGTTGAATGCACACATTGAAGACCGTTCTGTTAGGTAGCTCCGTTTTGGTTTTAGAAGCAGACAGTTCTCCTTACAGCATATACTCCCATTCACTGAGAAATGTCCAAACGCAGCTCTTACCAGAAACGTGTTTCTAACTCCTGAATCTAAAGGGAGATTTAACTCACTTAGCTGAACAAACGCACAGCAGAGCAGATTGAAGGATACGTTTCTTCTGTGTTTTAGGCAGAGTTTTACTGCTATTTCGTTATATGCGGGAATAGTGCTGGAAATGCCTGTTTTGAGATCTCTCCACAGAAAGCGTTTCCAGACTTCCCCTTCAACACACGAGTTTAACTCTGTAAGTTGAATGCACACATTGAAGACCGTTCTGTTAGGTAGCTCCGTTTTGGTTTTAGAAGCAGACAGTTCTCCTTACAGCATATACTCCCATTCACTGAGAAATGTCCAAACGCAGCTCTTACCAGAAACGTGTTTCTAACTCCTGAATCTAAAGGGAGATTTAACTCACTTAGCTGAACAAACGCACAGCAGAGCAGATTGAAGGATACGTTTCTTCTGTGTTTTAGGCAGAGTTTTACTGCTATTTCGTTATATGCGGGAATAGTGCTGGAAATGCCTGTTTTGAGATCTCTCCACAGAAAGCGTTTCCAGACTTCCCCTTCAACACACGAGTTTAACTCTGTAAGTTGAATGCACACATTGAAGACCGTTCTTTTAGGTAGCTCCGTTTTGGTTTTAGAAGCAGACAGTTCTCCTTACAGCATATACTCCCATTCACTGAGAAATGTCCAAACGCAGCTCTTACCAGAAACGTGTTTCTAACTCCTGAATCTAAAGGGAGATTTAACTCACTTAGCTGAACAAACGCACAGCAGAGCAGATTGAAGGATACGTTTCTTCTGTGTTTTAGGCAGAGTTTTACTGCTATTTCGTTATATGCGGGAATAGTGCTGGAAATGCCTGTTTTGAGATCTCTCCACAGAAAGCGTTTCCAGACTTCCCCTTCAACACACGAGTTTAACTCTGTAAGTTGAATGCACACATTGAAGACCGTTCTGTTAGGTAGCTCCGTTTTGGTTTTAGAAGCAGACAGTTCTCCTTACAGCATATACTCCCATTCACTGAGAAATGTCCAAACGCAGCTCTTACCAGAAACGTGTTTCTAACTCCTGAATCTAAAGGGAGATTTAACTCACTTAGCTGAACAAACGCACAGCAGAGCAGATTGAAGGATACCTTTCTTCTGTGTTTTAGGCAGAGTTTTACTGCTATTTCGTTATATGCGGGAATAGTGCTGGAAATGCCTGTTTTGAGATCTCTCCACAGAAAGCGTTTCCAGACTTCCCCTTCAACACACGAGTTTAACTCTGTAAGTTGAATGCACACATTGAAGACCGTTCTGTTAGGTAGCTCCGTTTTGGTTTTAGAAGCAGACAGTTCTCCTTACAGCATATACTCCCATTCACTGAGAAATGTCCAAACGCAGCTCTTACCAGAAACGTGTTTCTAACTCCTGAATCTAAAGGGAGATTTAACTCACTTAGCTGAACAAACGCACAGCAGAGCAGATTGAAGGATACGTTTCTTCTGTGTTTTAGGCAGAGTTTTACTGCTATTTCGTTATATGCGGGAATAGTGCTGGAAATGCCTGTTTTGAGATCTCTCCACAGAAAGCGTTTCCAGACTTCCCCTTCAACACACGAGTTTAACTCTGTAAGTTGAATGCACACATTGAAGACCGTTCTGTTAGGTAGCTCCGTTTTGGTTTTAGAAGCAGACAGTTCTCCTTACAGCATATACTCCCATTCACTGAGAAATGTCCAAACGCAGCTCTTACCAGAAACGTGTTTCTAACTCCTGAATCTAAAGGGAGATTTAACTCACTTAGCTGAACAAACGCACAGCAGAGCAGATTGAAGGATACGTTTCTTCTGTGTTTTAGGCAGAGTTTTACTGCTATTTCGTTATATGCGGGAATAGTGCTGGAAATGCCTGTTTTGAGATCTCTCCACAGAAAGCGTTTCCAGACTTCCCCTTCAACACACGAGTTTAACTCTGTAAGTTGAATGCACACATTGAAGACCGTTCTGTTAGGTAGCTCCGTTTTGGTTTTAGAAGCAGACAGTTCTCCTTACAGCATATACTCCCATTCACTGAGAAATGTCCAAACGCAGCTCTTACCAGAAACGTGTTTCTAACTCCTGAATCTAAAGGGAGATTTAACTCACTTAGCTGAACAAACGCACAGCAGAGCAGATTGAAGGATACGTTTCTTCTGTGTTTTAGGCAGAGTTTTACTGCTATTTCGTTATATGCGGGAATAGTGCTGGAAATGCCTGTTTTGAGATCTCTCCACAGAAAGCGTTTCCAGACTTCCCCTTCAACACACGAGTTTAACTCTGTAAGTTGAATGCACACATTGAAGACCGTTCTGTTAGGTAGCTCCGTTTTGGTTTTAGAAGCAGACAGTTCTCCTTACAGCATATACTCCCATTCACTGAGAAATGTCCAAACGCAGCTCTTACCAGAAACGTGTTTCTAACTCCTGAATCTAAAGGGAGATTTAACTCACTTAGCTGAACAAACGCACAGCAGAGCAGATTGAAGGATACGTTTCTTCTGTGTTTTAGGCAGAGTTTTACTGCTATTTCGTTATATGCGGGAATAGTGCTGGAAATGCCTGTTTTGAGATCTCTCCACAGAAAGCGTTTCCAGACTTCCCCTTCAACACACGAGTTTAACTCTGTAAGTTGAATGCACACATTGAAGACCGTTCTGTTAGGTAGCTCCGTTTTGGTTTTAGAAGCAGACAGTTCTCCTTACAGCATATACTCCCATTCACTGAGAAATGTCCAAACGCAGCTCTTACCAGAAACGTGTTTCTAACTCCTGAATCTAAAGGGAGATTTAACTCACTTAGCTGAACAAACGCACAGCAGAGCAGATTGAAGGATACGTTTCTTCTGTGTTTTAGGCAGAGTTTTACTGCTATTTCGTTATATGCGGGAATAGTGCTGGAAATGCCTGGAAATGCCTGTTTTGAGATCTCTCCACAGAAAGCGTTTCCAGACTTCCCCTTCAACACACGAGTTTAACTCTGTAAGTTGAATGCACACATTGAAGACCGTTCTGTTAGGTAGCTCCGTTTTGGTTTTAGAAGCAGACAGTTCTCCTTACAGCATATACTCCCATTCACTGAGAAATGTCCAAACGCAGCTCTTACCAGAAACGTGTTTCTAACTCCTGAATCTAAAGGGAGATTTAACTCACTTAGCTGAACAAACGCACAGCAGAGCAGATTGAAGGATACGTTTCTTCTGTGTTTTAGGCAGAGTTTTACTGCTATTTCGTTATATGCGGGAATAGTGCTGGAAATGCCTGTTTCGAGATCTCTCCACAGAAAGCGTTTCCAGACTTCCCCTTCAACACACGAGTTTAACTCTGTAAGTTGAATGCACACATTGAAGACCGTTCTGTTAGGTAGCTCCGTTTTGGTTTTAGAAGCAGACAGTTCTCCTTACAGCATATACTCCCATTGACTGAGAAATGTCCAAACGCAACTCTTACCAGAAACGTGTTTCTAACTCCTGAATCTAAAGGGAGATTTAACTCACTTAGCTGAACAAACGCACAGCAGAGCAGATTGAAGGATACGTTTCTTCTGTGTTTTAGGCAGAGTTTTACTGCTATTTCGTTATATGCGGGAATAGTGCTGGAAATGCCTGGAAATGCCTGTTTTGAGATCTCTCCACAGAAAGCGTTTCCAGACTTCCCTTTCAACACACGAGTTTAACTCTCTAAGTTGAATGCACACATTGAAGACCGTTCTGTTAGGTAGCTCCGTTTTGGTTTTAGAAGCAGACAGTTCTCCTTACAGCATATACTCCCATTCACTGAGAAATGTCCAAACGCAGCTCTTACCAGAAACGTGTTTCTAACTCCTGAATCTAAAGGGAGATTTAACTCACTTAGCTGAACAAACGCACAGCAGAGCAGATTGAAGGATACGTTTCTTCTGTGTTTTAGGCAGAGTTTTACTGCTATTTCGTTATATGCGGGAATAGTGCTGGAAATGCCTGGAAATGCCTGTTTTGAGATCTCTCCACAGAAAGCGTTTCCAGACTTCCCCTTCAACACACGAGTTTAACTCTGTAAGTTGAATGCACACATTGAAGACCGTTCTTTTAGGTAGCTCCGTTTTGGTTTTAGAAGCAGACAGTTCTCCTTACAGCATATACTCCCATTCACTGAGAAATGTCCAAACGCAGCTCTTACCAGAAACGTGTTTCTAACTCCTGAATCTAAAGGGAGATTTAACTCACTTAGCTGAACAAACGCACAGCAGAGCAGATTGAAGGATACGTTTCTTCTGTGTTTTAGGCAGAGTTTTACTGCTATTTCGTTATATGCGGGAATAGTGCTGGAAATGCCTGTTTTGAGATCTCTCCACAGAAAGCGTTTCCAGACTTCCCCTTCAACACACGAGTTTAACTCTGTAAGTTGAATGCACACATTGAAGACCGTTCTGTTAGGTAGCTCCGTTTTGGTTTTAGAAGCAGACAGTTCTCCTTACAGCATATACTCCCATTCACTGAGAAATGTCCAAACGCAGCTCTTACCAGAAACGTGTTTCTAACTCCTGAATCTAAAGGGAGATTTAACTCACTTAGCTGAACAAACGCACAGCAGAGCAGATTGAAGGATACGTTTCTTCTGTGTTTTAGGCAGAGTTTTACTGCTATTTCGTTATATGCGGGAATAGTGCTGGAAATGCCTGTTTTGAGATCTCTCCACAGAAAGCGTTTCCAGACTTCCCCTTCAACACACGAGTTTAACTCTGTAAGTTGAATGCACACATTGAAGACCGTTCTGTTAGGTAGCTCCGTTTTGGTTTTAGAAGCAGACAGTTCTCCTTACAGCATATACTCCCATTCACTGAGAAATGTCCAAACGCAGCTCTTACCAGAAACGTGTTTCTAACTCCTGAATCTAAAGGGAGATTTAACTCACTTAGCTGAACAAACGCACAGCAGAGCAGATTGAAGGATACGTTTCTTCTGTGTTTTAGGCAGAGTTTTACTGCTATTTCGTTATATGCGGGAATAGTGCTGGAAATGCCTGTTTTGAGATCTCTCCACAGAAAGCGTTTCCAGACTTCCCCTTCAACACACGAGTTTAACTCTGTAAGTTGAATGCACACATTGAAGACCGTTCTGTCAGGTAGCTCCGTTTTGGTTTTAGAAGCAGACAGTTCTCCTTACAGCATATACTCCCATTCACTGAGAAATGTCCAAACGCAGCTCTTACCAGAAACGTGTTTCTAACTCCTGAATCTAAAGGGAGATTTAACTCACTTAGCTGAACAAACGCACAGCAGAGCAGATTGAAGGATACGTTTCTTCTGTGTTTTAGGCAGAGTTTTACTGCTATTTCGTTATATGCGGGAATAGTGCTGGAAATGCCTGTTTTGAGATCTCTCCACAGAAAGCGTTTCCAGACTTCCCCTTCAACACACGAGTTTAACTCTGTAAGTTGAATGCACACATTGAAGACCGTTCTGTTAGGTAGCTCCGTTTTGGTTTTAGAAGCAGACAGTTCTCCTTACAGCATATACTCCCATTCACTGAGAAATGTCCAAACGCAGCTCTTACCAGAAACGTGTTTCTAACTCCTGAATCTAAAGGGAGATTTAACTCACTTAGCTGAACAAACGCACAGCAGAGCAGATTGAAGGATACGTTTCTTCTGTGTTTTAGGCAGAGTTTTACTGCTATTTCGTTATATGCGGGAATAGTGCTGGAAATGCCTGGAAATGCCTGTTTTGAGATCTCTCCACAGAAAGCGTTTCCAGACTTCCCCTTCAACACACGAGTTTAACTCTGTAAGTTGAATGCACACATTGAAGACCGTTCTGTTAGGTAGCTCCGTTTTGGTTTTAGAAGCAGACAGTTCTCCTTACAGCATATACTCCCATTCACTGAGAAATGTCCAAACGCAGCTCTTACCAGAAACGTGTTTCTAACTCCTGAATCTAAAGGGAGATTTAACTCACTTAGCTGAACAAACGCACAGCAGAGCAGATTGAAGGATACGTTTCTTCTGTGTTTTAGGCAGAGTTTTACTGCTATTTCGTTATATGCGGGAATAGTGCTGGAAATGCCTGGAAATGCCTGTTTTGAGATCTCTCCACAGAAAGCGTTTCCAGACTTCCCCTTCAACACACGAGTTTAACTCTGTAAGTTGAATGCACACATTGAAGACCGTTCTGTTAGGTAGCTCCGTTTTGGTTTTAGAAGCAGACAGTTCTCCTTACAGCATATACTCCCATTCACTGAGAAATGTCCAAAACGCAGCTCTTACCAGAAACGTGTTTCTAACTCCTGAATCTAAAGGGAGATTTAACTCACTTAGCTGAACAAACGCACAGCAGAGCAGATTGAAGGATACGTTTCTTCTGTGTTTTAGGCAGAGTTTTACTGCTATTTCGTTATATGCGGGAATAGTGCTGGAAATGCCTGTTTCGAGATCTCTCCACAGAAAGCGTTTCCAGACTTCCCCTTCAACACACGAGTTTAACTCTGTAAGTTGAATGCACACATTGAAGACCGTTCTGTTAGGTAGCTCCGTTTTGGTTTTAGAAGCAGACAGTTCTCCTTACAGCATATACTCCCATTCACTGAGAAATGTCCAAACGCAGCTCTTACCAGAAACGTGTTTCTAACTCCTGAATCTAAAGGGAGATTTAACTCACTTAGCTGAACAAACGCACAGCAGAGCAGATTGAAGGATACGTTTCTTCTGTGTTTTAGGCAGAGTTTTACTGCTATTTCGTTATATGCGGGAATAGTGCTGGAAATGCCTGGAAATGCCTGTTTTGAGATCTCTCCACAGAAAGCGTTTCCAGACTTCCCCTTCAACACACGAGTTTAACTCTGTAAGTTGAATGCACACATTGAAGACCGTTCTGTTAGGTAGCTCCGTTTTGGTTTTAGAAGCAGACAGTTCTCCTTACAGCATATACTCCCATTCACTGAGAAATGTCCAAACGCAGCTCTTACCAGAAACGTGTTTCTAACTCCTGAATCTAAAGGGAGATTTAACTCACTTAGCTGAACAAACGCACAACAGAGCAGATTGAAGGATACGTTTCTTCTGTGTTTTAGGCAGAGTTTTACTGCTATTTCGTTATATGCGGGAATAGAGCTGGAAATGCCTGTTTCGAGATCTCTCCACAGAAAGCGTTTCCAGACTTCCCCTTCAACACACGAGTTTAAATCTGTAAGTTGAATGCACACATTGAAGACCGTTCTGATAGGTAGCTCCGTTTTGGTTTTAGAAGCAGACAGTTCTCCTTACAGCATATACTCCCATTCACTGAGAAATGTCCAAACGCAGCTCTTACCAGAAACGTGTTTCTAACTCCTGAATCTAAAGGGAGATTTAACTCACTTAGCTGAACAAACGCACAGCAGAGCAGATTGAAGGATACGTTTCTTCTGTGTTTTAGGCAGAGTTTTACTGCTATTTCGTTATATGCGGGAATAGTGCTGGAAATGCCTGGAAATGCCTGTTTTGAGATCTCTCCACAGAAAGCGTTTCCAGACTTCCCGTTCAACACACGAGTTTAACTCTGTAAGTTGAATGCACACATTGAAGACCGTTCTGTTAGGTAGCTCCGTTTTGGTTTTAGAAGCAGACAGTTCTCCTTACAGCATATACTCCCATTCACTGAGAAATGTCCAAACGCAGCTCTTACCAGAAACGTGTTTCTAACTCCTGAATCTAAAGGGAGATTTAACTCACTTAGCTGAACAAACGCACAGCAGAGCAGATTGAAGGATACGTTTCTTCTGTGTTTTAGGCAGAGTTTTACTGCTATTTCGTTATATGCGGGAATAGTGCTGGAAATGCCGGTTTTGAGATCTCTCCACAGAAAGCGTTTCCAGACTTCCCCTTCAACACACGAGTTTAACTCTGTAAGTTGAATGCACACATTGAAGACCGTTCTGTTAGGTAGCTCCGTTTTGGTTTTAGAAGCAGACAGTTCTCCTTACAGCATATACTCCCATTCACTGAGAAATGTCCAAACGCAGCTCTTACCAGAAACGTGTTTCTAACTCCTGAATCTAAAGGGAGATTTAACTCACTTAGCTGAACAAACGCACAGCAGAGCAGATTGAAGGATACGTTTCTTCTGTGTTTTAGGCAGAGTTTTACTGCTATTTCGTTATATGCGGGAATAGTGCTGGAAATGCCAGTTTTGAGATCTCTCCACAGAAAGCGTTTCCAGACTTCCCCTTCAACACACGAGTTTAACTCTGTAAGTTGAATGCACACATTGAAGACCGTTCTGTTAGGTAGCTCCGTTTTGGTTTTAGAAGCAGACAGTTCTCCTTACAGCATATACTCCCATTCACTGAGAAATGTCCAAACGCAGCTCTTACCAGAAACGTGTTTCTAACTCCTGAATCTAAAGGGAGATTTAACTCACTTAGCTGAACAAACGCACAGCAGAGCAGATTGAAGGATACGTTTCTTCTGTGTTTTAGGCAGAGTTTTACTGCTATTTCGTTATATGCGGGAATAGTGCTGGAAATGCCTGGAAATGCCTGTTTTGAGATCTCTCCACAGAAAGCGTTTCCAGACTTCCCCTTCAACACAAGAGTTTAACTCTGTAAGTTGAATGCACACATTGAAGACCGTTCTGTTAGGTAGCTCCGTTTTGGTTTTAGAAGCAGACAGTTCTCCTTACAGCATATACTCCCATTCACTGAGAAATGTCCAAACGCAGCTCTTACCAGAAACGTGTTTCTAACTCCTGAATCTAAAGGGAGATTTAACTCACTTAGCTGAACAAACGCACAGCAGAGCAGATTGAAGGATACGTTTCTTCTGTGTTTTAGGCAGAGTTTTACTGCTATTTCGTTATATGCGGGAATAGTGCTGGAAATGCCTGGAAATGCCTGTTTTGAGATCTCTCCACAGAAAGCGTTTCCAGACTTCCCCTTCAACACACGAGTTTAACTCTGTAAGTTGAATGCACACATTGAAGACCGTTCTGTTAGGTAGCTCCGTTTTGGTTTTAGAAGCAGACAGTTCTCCTTACAGCATATACTCCCATTCACTGAGAAATGTCCAAACGCAGCTCTTACCAGAAACGTGTTTCTAACTCCTGAATCTAAAGGGAGATTTAACTCACTTAGCTGAACAAACGCACAGCAGAGCAGATTGAAGGATACGTTTCTTCTGTGTTTTAGGCAGAGTTTTACTGCTATTTCGTTATATGCGGGAATAGTGCTGGAAATGCCTGTTTTGAGATCTCTCCACAGAAAGCGTTTCCAGACTTCCCCTTCAACACACGAGTTTAACTCTGTAAGTTGAATGCACACATTGAAGACCGTTCTGTTAGGTAGCTCCGTTTTGGTTTTAGAAGCAGACAGTTCTCCTTACAGCATATACTCCCATTCACTGAGAAATGTCCAAACGCAGCTCTTACCAGAAACGTGTTTCTAACTCCTGAATCTAAAGGGAGATTTAACTCACTTAGCTGAACAAACGCACAGCAGAGCAGATTGAAGGATACGTTTCTTCTGTGTTTTAGGCAGAGTTTTACTGCTATTTCGTTATATGCGGGAATAGTGCTGGAAATGCCTGGAAATGCCTGTTTTGAGATCTCTCCACAGAAAGCGTTTCCAGACTTCCCCTTCAACACACGAGTTTAACTCTGTAAGTTGAATGCACACATTGAAGACCGTTCTGTTAGGTAGCTCCGTTTTGGTTTTAGAAGCAGACAGTTCTCCTTACAGCATATACTCCCATTCACTGAGAAATGTCCAAACGCAGCTCTTACCAGAAACGTGTTTCTAACTCCTGAATCTAAAGGGAGATTTAACTCACTTAGCTGAACAAACGCACAGCAGAGCAGATTGAAGGATACGTTTCTTCTGTGTTTTAGGCAGAGTTTTACTGCTATTTCGTTATATGCGGGAATAGTGCTGGAAATGCCTGGAAATGCCTGTTTTGAGATCTCTCCACAGAAAGCGTTTCCAGACTTCCCCTTCAACACACGAGTTTAACTCTGTAAGTTGAATGCACACATTGAAGACCGTTCTTTTAGGTAGCTCCGTTTTGGTTTTAGAAGCAGACAGTTCTCCTTACAGCATATACTCCCATTCACTGAGAAATGTCCAAACGCAGCTCTTACCAGAAACGTGTTTCTAACTCCTGAATCTAAAGGGAGATTTAACTCACTTAGCTGAACAAACGCACAGCAGAGCAGATTGAAGGATACGTTTCTTCTGTGTTTTAGGCAGAGTTTTACTGCTATTTCGTTATATGCGGGAATAGTGCTGGAAATGCCTGTTTTGAGATCTCTCCACAGAAAGCGTTTCCAGACTTCCCCTTCAACACACGAGTTTAACTCTGTAAGTTGAATGCACACATTGAAGACCGTTCTGTTAGGTAGCTCCGTTTTGGCTTTAGAAGCAGACAGTTCTCCTTACAGCATATACTCCCATTCACTGAGAAATGTCCAAACGCAGCTCTTACCAGAAACGTGTTTCTAACTCCTGAATCTAAAGGGAGATTTAACTCACTTAGCTGAACAAACGCACAGCAGAGCAGATTGAAGGATACGTTTCTTCTGTGTTTTAGGCAGAGTTTTACTGCTATTTCGTTATATGCGGGAATAGTGCTGGAAATGCCTGTTTTGAGATCTCTCCACAGAAAGCGTTTCCAGACTTCCCCTTCAACACACGAGTTTAACTCTGTAAGTTGAATGCACACATTGAAGACCGTTCTGTTAGGTAGCTCCGTTTTGGTTTTAGAAGCAGACAGTTCTCCTTACAGCATATAGTCCCATTCACTGAGAAATGTCCAAACGCAGCTATTACCAGAAACGTGTTTCTAACTCCTGAATCTAAAGGGAGATTTAACTCACTTAGCTGAACAAACGCACAGCAGAGCAGATTGAAGGATACGTTTCTTCTGTGTTTTAGGCAGAGTTTTACTGCTATTTCGTTATATGCGGGAATAGTGCTGGAAATGCCTGGAAATGCCTGTTTTGAGATCTCTCCACAGAAAGCGTTTCCAGACTTCCCCTTCAACACACGAGTTTAACACTGTAAGTTGAATGCACACATTGAAGACCGTTCTGTTAGGTAGCTCCGTTTTGGTTTTAGAAGCAGACAGTTCTCCTTACAGCATATACTCCCATTCACTGAGAAATGTCCAAACGCAGCTCTTACCAGAAACGTGTTTCTAACTCCTGAATCTAAAGGGAGATTTAACTCACTTAGGTGAACAAACGCACAACAGAGCAGATTGAAGGATACGTTTCTTCTGTGTTTTAGGCAGAGTTTTACTGCTATTTCGTTATATGCGGGAATAGTGCTGGAAATGCCTGTTTCGAGATCTCTCCACAGAAAGCGTTTCCAGACTTCCCCTTCAACACACGAATTTAAATCTGTAAGTTGAATGCACACATTGAAGACCGTTCTGATAGGTAGCTCCGTTTTGGTTTTAGAAGCAGACAGTTCTCCTTACAGCATATACTCCCATTCACTGAGAAATGTCCAAACGCAGCTCTTACCAGAAACGTGTTTCTAACTCCTGAATCTAAAGGGAGATTTAACTCACTTAGCTGAACAAACGCACAGCAGAGCAGATTGAAGGATACGTTTCTTCTGTGTTTTAGGCAGAGTTTTACTGCTATTTCGTTATATGCGGGAATAGTGCTGGAAATGCCTGGAAATGCCTGTTTTGAGATCTCTCCACAGAAAGCGTTTCCAGACTTCCCGTTCAACACACGAGTTTAACTCTGTAAGTTGAATGCACACATTGAAGACCGTTCTGTTAGGTAGCTCCGTTTTGGTTTTAGAAGCAGACAGTTCTCCTTACAGCATATACTCCCATTCACTGAGAAATGTCCAAACGCAGCTCTTACCAGAAACGTGTTTCTAACTCCTGAATCTAAAGGGAGATTTAACTCACTTAGCTGAACAAACGCACAGCAGAGCAGATTGAAGGATACGTTTCTTCTGTGTTTTAGGCAGAGTTTTACTGCTATTTCGTTATATGCGGGAATAGTGCTGGAAATGCCTGTTTTGAGATCTCTCCACAGAAAGCGTTTCCAGACTTCCCTTTCAACACACGAGTTTAACTCTGTAAGTTGAATGCACACATTGAAGACCGTTCTGTTAGGTAGCTCCGTTTTGGTTTTAGAAGCAGACAGTTCTCCTTACAGCATATACTCCCATTCACTGAGAAATGTCCAAACGCAGCTCTTACCAGAAACGTGTTTCTAACTCCTGAATCTAAAGGGAGATTTAACTCACTTAGCTGAACAAACGCACAGCAGAGCAGATTGAAGGATACGTTTCTTCTGTGTTTTAGGCAGAGTTTTACTGCTATTTCGTTATATGCGGGAATAGTGCTGGAAATGCCTGTTTTGAGATCTCTCCACAGAAAGCGTTTCCAGACTTCCCCTTCAACACACGAGTTTAACTCTGTAAGTTGAATGCACACATTGAAGACCGTTCTGTTAGGTAGCTCCGTTTTGGTTTTAGAAGCAGACAGTTCTCCTTACAGCATATACTCCCATTCACTGAGAAATGTCCAAACGCAGCTCTTACCAGAAACGTGTTTCTAACTCCTGAATCTAAAGGGAGATTTAACTCACTTAGCTGAACAAACGCACAGCAGAGCAGATTGAAGGATACGTTTCTTCTGTGTTTTAGGCAGAGTTTTACTGCTATTTCGTTATATGCGGGAATAGTGCTGGAAATGCCTGTTTTGAGATCTCTCCACAGAAAGCGTTTCCAGACTTCCCCTTCAACACACGAGTTTAACTCTGTAAGTTGAATGCACACATTGAAGACCGTTCTGTTAGGTAGCTCCGTTTTGGTTTTAGAAGCAGACAGTTCTCCTTACAGCATATACTCCCATTCACTGAGAAATGTCCAAACGCAGCTCTTACCAGAAACGTGTTTCTAACTCCTGAATCTAAAGGGAGATTTAACTCACTTAGCTGAACAAACGCACAGCAGAGCAGATTGAAGGATACGTTTCTTCTGTGTTTTAGGCAGAGTTTTACTGCTATTTCGTTATATGCGGGAATAGTGCTGGAAATGCCTGGAAATGCCTGTTTTGAGATCTCTCCACAGAAAGCGTTTCCAGACTTCCCCTTCAACACACGAGTTTAACTCTGTAAGTTGAATGCACACATTGAAGACCGTTCTGTTAGGTAGCTCCGTTTTGGTTTTAGAAGCAGACAGTTCTCCTTACAGCATATACTCCCATTCACTGAGAAATGTCCAAACGCAGCTCTTACCAGAAACGTGTTTCTAACTCCTGAATCTAAAGGGAGATTTAACTCACTTAGCTGAACAAACGCACAGCAGAGCAGATTGAAGGATACGTTTCTTCTGTGTTTTAGGCAGAGTTTTACTGCTATTTCGTTATATGCGGGAATAGTGCTGGAAATGCCTGTTTTGAGATCTCTCCACAGAAAGCGTTTCCAGACTTCCCCTTCAACACACGAGTTTAACTCTGTAAGTTGAATGCACACATTGAAGACCGTTCTGTTAGGTAGCTCCGTTTTGGTTTTAGAAGCAGACAGTTCTCCTTACAGCATATACTCCCATTCACTGAGAAATGTCCAAACGCAGCTCTTACCAGAAACGTGTTTCTAACTCCTGAATCTAAAGGGAGATTTAACTCACTTAGCTGAACAAACGCACAGCAGAGCAGATTGAAGGATACGTTTCTTCTGTGTTTTAGGCAGAGTTTTACTGCTATTTCGTTATATGCGGGAATAGTGCTGGAAATGCCTGTTTTGAGATCTCTCCACAGAAAGCGTTTCCAGACTTCCCCTTCAACACACGAGTTTAACTCTGTAAGTTGAATGCACACATTGAAGACCGTTCTGTTAGGTAGCTCCGTTTTGGTTTTAGAAGCAGACAGTTCTCCTTACAGCATATACTCCCATTCACTGAGAAATGTCCAAACGCAGCTCTTACCAGAAACGTGTTTCTAACTCCTGAATCTAAAGGGAGATTTAACTCACTTAGCTGAACAAACGCACAGCAGAGCAGATTGAAGGATACGTTTCTTCTGTGTTTTAGGCAGAGTTTTACTGCTATTTCGTTATATGCGGGAATAGTGCTGGAAATGCCTGTTTTGAGATCTCTCCACAGAAAGCGTTTCCAGACTTCCCCTTCAACACACGAGTTTAACTCTGTAAGTTGAATGCACACATTGAAGTCCGTTCTGTTAGGTAGCTCCGTTTTGGTTTTAGAAGCAGAGAGTTCTCCTTACAGCATATACTCCCATTCACTGAGAAATGTCCAAACGCAGCTCTTACCAGAAACGTGTTTCTAACTCCTGAATCTAAAGGGAGATTTAACTCACTTAGCTGAACAAACGCACAGCAGAGCAGATTGAAGGATACGTTTCTTCTGTGTTTTAGGCAGAGTTTTACTGCTATTTCGTTATATGCGGGAATAGTGCTGGAAATGCCTGGAAATGCCTGTTTTGAGATCTCTCCACAGAAAGCGTTTCCAGACTTCCCCTTCAACACACGAGTTTAACTCTGTAAGTTGAATGCACACATTGAAGACCGTTCTGTTAGGTAGCTCCGTTTTGGTTTTAGAAGCAGACAGTTCTCCTTACAGCATATACTCCCATTCACTGAGAAATGTCCAAACGCAGCTCTTACCAGAAACGTGTTTCTAACTCCTGAATCTAAAGGGAGATTTAACTCACTTAGCTGAACAAACGCACAGCAGAGCAGATTGAAGGATACGTTTCTTCTGTGTTTTAGGCAGAGTTTTACTGCTATTTCGTTATATGCGGGAATAGTGCTGGAAATGCCTGTTTTGAGATCTCTCCACAGAAAGCGTTTCCAGACTTCCCCTTCAACACACGAGTTTAACTCTGTAAGTTGAATGCACACATTGAAGACCGTTCTGTTATGTAGCTCCGTTTTGGTTTTAGAAGCAGACAGTTCTCCTTACAGCATATACTCCCATTCACTGAGAAATGTCCAAACGCAGCTCTTACCAGAAACGTGTTTCTAACTCCTGAATCTAAAGGGAGATTTAACTCACTTAGCTGAACAAACGCACAGCAGAGCAGATTGAAGGATACGTTTCTTCTGTGTTTTAGGCAGAGTTTTACTGCTATTTCGTTATATGCGGGAATAGTGCTGGAAATGCCTGGAAATGCCTGTTTTGAGATCTCTCCACAGAAAGCGTTTCCAGACTTCCCCTTCAACACACGAGTTTAACTCTGTAAGTTGAATGCACACATTGAAGACCGTTCTGTTAGGTAGCTCCGTTTTGGTTTTAGAAGCAGACAGTTCTCCTTACAGCATATACTCCCATTCACTGAGAAATGTCCAAACGCAGCTCTTACCAGAAACGTGTTTCTAACTCCTGAATCTAAAGGGAGATTTAACTCACTTAGCTGAACAAACGCACAGCAGAGCAGATTGAAGGATACGTTTCTTCTGTGTTTTAGGCAGAGTTTTACTGCTATTTCGTTATATGCGGGAATAGTGCTGGAAATGCCTGGAAATGCCTGTTTTGAGATCTCTCCACAGAAAGCGTTTCCAGACTTCCCCTTCAACACACGAGTTTAACTCTGTAAGTTGAATGCACACATTGAAGACCGTTCTGTTAGGTAGCTCCGTTTTGGTTTTAGAAGCAGACAGTTCTCCTTACAGCATATACTCCCATTCACTGAGAAATGTCCAAACGCAGCTCTTACCAGAAACGTGTTTCTAACTCCTGAATCTAAAGGGAGATTTAACTCACTTAGCTGAACAAACGCACAGCAGAGCAGATTGAAGGATACGTTTCTTCTGTGTTTTAGGCAGAGTTTTACTGCTATTTCGTTATATGCGGGAATAGTGCTGGAAATGCCTGGAAATGCCTGTTTTGAGATCTCTCCACAGAAAGCGTTTCCAGACTTCCCCTTCAACACACGAGTTTAACTCTGTAAGTTGAATGCACACATTGAAGACCGTTCTGTTAGGTAGCTCCGTTTTGGTTTTAGAAGCAGACAGTTCTCCTTACAGCATATACTCCCATTCACTGAGAAATGTCCAAACGCAGCTCTTACCAGAAACGTGTTTCTAACTCCTGAATCTAAAGGGAGATTTAACTCACTTAGCTGAACAAACGCACAGCAGAGCAGATTGAAGGATACGTTTCTTCTGTGTTTTAGGCAGAGTTTTACTGCTATTTCGTTATATGCGGGAATAGTGCTGGAAATGCCTGTTTTGAGATCTCTCCACAGAAAGCGTTTCCAGACTTCCCCTTCAACACACGAGTTTAACTCTGTAAGTTGAATGCACACATTGAAGACCGTTCTGTTAGGTAGCTCCGTTTTGGTTTTAGAAGCAGACAGTTCTCCTTACAGCATATACTCCCATTCACTGAGAAATGTCCAAACGCAGCTCTTACCAGAAACGTGTTTCTAACTCCTGAATCTAAAGGGAGATTTAACTCACTTAGCTGAACAAACGCACAGCAGAGCAGATTGAAGGATACGTTTCTTCTGTGTTTTAGGCAGAGTTTTACTGCTATTTCGTTATATGCGGGAATAGTGCTGGAAATGCCTGGAAATGCCTGTTTTGAGATCTCTCCACAGAAAGCGTTTCCAGACTTCCCCTTCAACACACGAGTTTAACTCTGTAAGTTGAATGCACACATTGAAGACCGTTCTGTTAGGTAGCTCCGTTTTGGTTTTAGAAGCAGACAGTTCTCCTTACAGCATATACTCCCATTCACTGAGAAATGTCCAAACGCAGCTCTTACCAGAAACGTGTTTCTAACTCCTGAATCTAAAGGGAGATTTAACTCACTTAGCTGAACAAACGCACAGCAGAGCAGATTGAAGGATACGTTTCTTCTGTGTTTTAGGCAGAGTTTTACTGCTATTTCGTTATATGCGGGAATAGTGCTGGAAATGCCTGGAAATGCCTGTTTTGAGATCTCTCCACAGAAAGCGTTTCCAGACTTCCCCTTCAACACACGAGTTTAACTCTGTAAGTTGAATGCACACATTGAAGACCGTTCTGTTAGGTAGCTCCGTTTTGGTTTTAGAAGCAGACAGTTCTCCTTACAGCATATACTCCCATTCACTGAGAAATGTCCAAACGCAGCTCTTACCAGAAACGTGTTTCTAACTCCTGAATCTAAAGGGAGATTTAACTCACTTAGCTGAACAAACGCACAGCAGAGCAGATTGAAGGATACGTTTCTTCTGTGTTTTAGGCAGAGTTTTACTGCTATTTCGTTATATGCGGGAATAGTGCTGGAAATGCCTGGAAATGCCTGTTTTGAGATCTCTCCACAGAAAGCGTTTCCAGACTTCCCCTTCAACACACGAGTTTAACTCTGTAAGTTGAATGCACACATTGAAGACCGTTCTTTTAGGTAGCTCCGTTTTGGTTTTAGAAGCAGACAGTTCTCCTTACAGCATATACTCCCATTCACTGAGAAATGTCCAAACGCAGCTCTTACCAGAAACGTGTTTCTAACTCCTGAATCTAAAGGGAGATTTAACTCACTTAGCTGAACAAACGCACAGCAGAGCAGATTGAAGGATACGTTTCTTCTGTGTTTTAGGCAGAGTTTTACTGCTATTTCGTTATATGCGGGAATAGTGCTGGAAATGCCTGTTTTGAGATCTCTCCACAGAAAGCGTTTCCAGACTTCCCCTTCAACACACGAGTTTAACTCTGTAAGTTGAATGCACACATTGAAGACCGTTCTGTTAGGTAGCTCCGTTTTGGTTTTAGAAGCAGACAGTTCTCCTTACAGCATATACTCCCATTCACTGAGAAATGTCCAAACGCAGCTCTTACCAGAAACGTGTTTCTAACTCCTGAATCTAAAGGGAGATTTAACTCACTTAGCTGAACAAACGCACAGCAGAGCAGATTGAAGGATACGTTTCTTCTGTGTTTTAGGCAGAGTTTTACTGCTATTTCGTTATATGCGGGAATAGTGCTGGAAATGCCTGTTTTGAGATCTCTCCACAGAAAGCGTTTCCAGACTTCCCCTTCAACACACGAGTTTAACTCTGTAAGTTGAATGCACACATTGAAGACCGTTCTGTTAGGTAGCTCCGTTTTGGTTTTAGAAGCAGACAGTTCTCCTTACAGCATATACTCCCATTCACTGAGAAATGTCCAAACGCAGCTCTTACCAGAAACGTGTTTCTAACTCCTGAATCTAAAGGGAGATTTAACTCACTTAGCTGAACAAACGCACAGCAGAGCAGATTGAAGGATACGTTTCTTCTGTGTTTTAGGCAGAGTTTTACTGCTATTTCGTTATATGCGGGAATAGTGCTGGAAATGCCTGGAAATGCCTGTTTTGAGATCTCTCCACAGAAAGCGTTTCCAGACTTCCCCTTCAACACACGAGTTTAACTCTGTAAGTTGAATGCACACATTGAAGACCGTTCTGTTAGGTAGCTCCGTTTTGGCTTTAGAAGCAGACAGTTCTCCTTACAGCATATACTCCCATTCACTGAGAAATGTCCAAACGCAGCTCTTACCAGAAACGTGTTTCTAACTCCTGAATCTATAGGGAGATTTAACTCACTTAGCTGAACAAACGCACAACAGAGCAGATTGAAGGATACGTTTCTTCTGTGTTTTAGGCAGAGTTTTACTGCTATTTCGTTATATGCGGGAATAGAGCTGGAAATGCCTGTTTCGAGATCTCTCCACAGAAAGCGTTTCCAGACTTCCCCTTCAACACACGAGTTTAAATCTGTAAGTTGAATGCACACATTGAAGACCGTTCTGATAGGTAGCTCCGTTTTGGTTTTAGAAGCAGACAGTTCTCCTTACAGCATATACTCCCATTCACTGAGAAATGTCCAAACGCAGCTCTTACCAGAAACGTGTTTCTAACTCCTGAATCTAAAGGGAGATTTAACTCACTTAGCTGAACAAACGCACAGCAGAGCAGATTGAAGGATACGTTTCTTCTGTGTTTTAGGCAGAGTTTTACTGCTATTTCGTTATATGCGGGAATAGTGCTGGAAATGCCTGGAAATGCCTGTTTTGAGATCTCTCCACAGAAAGCGTTTCCAGACTTCCCGTTCAACACACGAGTTTAACTCTGTAAGTTGAATGCACACATTGAAGACCGTTCTGTTAGGTAGCTCCGTTTTGGTTTTAGAAGCAGACAGTTCTCCTTACAGCATATACTCCCATTCACTGAGAAATGTCCAAACGCAGCTCTTACCAGAAACGTGTTTCTAACTCCTGAATCTAAAGGGAGATTTAACTCACTTAGCTGAACAAACGCACAGCAGAGCAGATTGAAGGATACGTTTCTTCTGTGTTTTAGGCAGAGTTTTACTGCTATTTCGTTATATGCGGGAATAGTGCTGGAAATGCCTGTTTTGAGATCTCTCCACAGAAAGCGTTTCCAGACTTCCCTTTCAACACACGAGTTTAACTCTGTAAGTTGAATGCACACATTGAAGACCGTTCTGTTAGGTAGCTCCGTTTTGGTTTTAGAAGCAGACAGTTCTCCTTACAGCATATACTCCCATTCACTGAGAAATGTCCAAACGCAGCTCTTACCAGAAACGTGTTTCTAACTCCTGAATCTAAAGGGAGATTTAACTCACTTAGCTGAACAAACGCACAGCAGAGCAGATTGAAGGATACGTTTCTTCTGTGTTTTAGGCAGAGTTTTACTGCTATTTCGTTATATGCGGGAATAGTGCTGGAAATGCCTGTTTTGAGATCTCTCCACAGAAAGCGTTTCCAGACTTCCCCTTCAACACACGAGTTTAACTCTGTAAGTTGAATGCACACATTGAAGACCGTTCTGTTAGGTAGCTCCGTTTTGGTTTTAGAAGCAGACAGTTCTCCTTACAGCATATACTCCCATTCACTGAGAAATGTCCAAACGCAGCTCTTACCAGAAACGTGTTTCTAACTCCTGAATCTAAAGGGAGATTTAACTCACTTAGCTGAACAAACGCACAGCAGAGCAGATTGAAGGATACGTTTCTTCTGTGTTTTAGGCAGAGTTTTACTGCTATTTCGTTATATGCGGGAATAGTGCTGGAAATGCCTGTTTTGAGATCTCTCCACAGAAAGCGTTTCCAGACTTCCCCTTCAACACACGAGTTTAACTCTGTAAGTTGAATGCACACATTGAAGACCGTTCTGTTAGGTAGCTCCGTTTTGGTTTTAGAAGCAGACAGTTCTCCTTACAGCATATACTCCCATTCACTGAGAAATGTCCAAACGCAGCTCTTACCAGAAACGTGTTTCTAACTCCTGAATCTAAAGGGAGATTTAACTCACTTAGCTGAACAAACGCACAGCAGAGCAGATTGAAGGATACGTTTCTTCTGTGTTTTAGGCAGAGTTTTACTGCTATTTCGTTATATGCGGGAATAGTGCTGGAAATGCCTGGAAATGCCTGTTTTGAGATCTCTCCACAGAAAGCGTTTCCAGACTTCCCCTTCAACACACGAGTTTAACTCTGTAAGTTGAATGCACACATTGAAGACCGTTCTGTTAGGTAGCTCCGTTTTGGTTTTAGAAGCAGACAGTTCTCCTTACAGCATATACTCCCATTCACTGAGAAATGTCCAAACGCAGCTCTTACCAGAAACGTGTTTCTAACTCCTGAATCTAAAGGGAGATTTAACTCACTTAGCTGAACAAACGCACAGCAGAGCAGATTGAAGGATACGTTTCTTCTGTGTTTTAGGCAGAGTTTTACTGCTCTTTCGTTATATGCGGGAATAGTGCTGGAAATGCCTGTTTTGAGATCTCTCCACAGAAAGCGTTTCCAGACTTCCCCTTCAACACACGAGTTTAACTCTGTAAGTTGAATGCACACATTGAAGACCGTTCTGTTAGGTAGCTCCGTTTTGGTTTTAGAAGCAGACAGTTCTCCTTACAGCATATACTCCCATTCACTGAGAAATGTCCAAACGCAGCTCTTACCAGAAACGTGTTTCTAACTCCTGAATCTAAAGGGAGATTTAACTCACTTAGCTGAACAAACGCACAGCAGAGCAGATTGAAGGATACGTTTCTTCTGTGTTTTAGGCAGAGTTTTACTGCTATTTCGTTATATGCGGGAATAGTGCTGGAAATGCCTGTTTTGAGATCTCTCCACAGAAAGCGTTTCCAGACTTCCCCTTCAACACACGAGTTTAACTCTGTAAGTTGAATGCACACATTGAAGTCCGTTCTGTTAGGTAGCTCCGTTTTGGTTTTAGAAGCAGACAGTTCTCCTTACAGCATATACTCCCATTCACTGAGAAATGTCCAAACGCAGCTCTTACCAGAAACGTGTTTCTAACTCCTGAATCTAAAGGGAGATTTAACTCACTTAGCTGAACAAACGCACAGCAGAGCAGATTGAAGGATACGTTTCTTCTGTGTTTTAGGCAGAGTTTTACTGCTATTTCGTTATATGCGGGAATAGTGCTGGAAATGCCTGGAAATGCCTGTTTTGAGATCTCTCCACAGAAAGCGTTTCCAGACTTCCCCTTCAACACACGAGTTTAACTCTGTAAGTTGAATGCACACATTGAAGACCGTTCTGTTAGGTAGCTCCGTTTTGGTTTTAGAAGCAGACAGTTCTCCTTACAGCATATACTCCCATTCACTGAGAAATGTCCAAACGCAGCTCTTACCAGAAACGTGTTTCTAACTCCTGAATCTAAAGGGAGATTTAACTCACTTAGCTGAACAAACGCACAGCAGAGCAGATTGAAGGATACGTTTCTTCTGTGTTTTAGGCAGAGTTTTACTGCTATTTCGTTATATGCGGGAATAGTGCTGGAAATGCCTGTTTTGAGATCTCTCCACAGAAAGCGTTTCCAGACTTCCCCTTCAACACACGAGTTTAACTCTGTAAGTTGAATGCACACATTGAAGACCGTTCTGTTATGTAGCTCCGTTTTGGTTTTAGAAGCAGACAGTTCTCCTTACAGCATATACTCCCATTCACTGAGAAATGTCCAAACGCAGCTCTTACCAGAAACGTGTTTCTAACTCCTGAATCTAAAGGGAGATTTAACTCACTTAGCTGAACAAACGCACAGCAGAGCAGATTGAAGGATACGTTTCTTCTGTGTTTTAGGCAGAGTTTTACTGCTATTTCGTTATATGCGGGAATAGTGCTGGAAATGCCTGGAAATGCCTCTTTTGAGATCTCTCCACAGAAAGCGTTTCCAGACTTCCCCTTCAACACACGAGTTTAACTCTGTAAGTTGAATGCACACATTGAAGACCGTTCTGTTAGGTAGCTCCGTTTTGGTTTTAGAAGCAGACAGTTCTCCTTACAGCATATACTCCCATTCACTGAGAAATGTCCAAACGCAGCTCTTACCAGAAACGTGTTTCTAACTCCTGAATCTAAAGGGAGATTTAACTCACTTAGCTGAACAAACGCACAGCAGAGCAGATTGAAGGATACGTTTCTTCTGTGTTTTAGGCAGAGTTTTACTGCTATTTCGTTATATGCGGGAATAGTGCTGGAAATGCCTGGAAATGCCTGTTTTGAGATCTCTCCACAGAAAGCGTTTCCAGACTTCCCCTTCAACACACGAGTTTAACTCTGTAAGTTGAATGCACACATTGAAGACCGTTCTGTTAGGTAGCTCCGTTTTGGTTTTAGAAGCAGACAGTTCTCCTTACAGCATATACTCCCATTCACTGAGAAATGTCCAAACGCAGCTCTTACCAGAAACGTGTTTCTAACTCCTGAATCTAAAGGGAGATTTAACTCACTTAGCTGAACAAACGCACAGCAGAGCAGATTGAAGGATACGTTTCTTCTGTGTTTTAGGCAGAGTTTTACTGCTATTTCGTTATATGCGGGAATAGTGCTGGAAATGCCTGGAAATGCCTGTTTTGAGATCTCTCCACAGAAAGCGTTTCCAGACTTCCCCTTCAACACACGAGTTTAACTCTGTAAGTTGAATGCACACATTGAAGACCGTTCTGTTAGGTAGCTCCGTTTTGGTTTTAGAAGCAGACAGTTCTCCTTACAGCATATACTCCCATTCACTGAGAAATGTCCAAACGCAGCTCTTACCAGAAACGTGTTTCTAACTCCTGAATCTAAAGGGAGATTTAACTCACTTAGCTGAACAAACGCACAGCAGAGCAGATTGAAGGATACGTTTCTTCTGTGTTTTAGGCAGAGTTTTACTGCTATTTCGTTATATGCGGGAATAGTGCTGGAAATGCCTGTTTTGAGATCTCTCCACAGAAAGCGTTTCCAGACTTCCCCTTCAACACACGAGTTTAACTCTGTAAGTTGAATGCACACATTGAAGACCGTTCTGTTAGGTAGCTCCGTTTTGGTTTTAGAAGCAGACAGTTCTCCTTACAGCATATACTCCCATTCACTGAGAAATGTCCAAACGCAGCTCTTACCAGAAACGTGTTTCTAACTCCTGAATCTAAAGGGAGATTTAACTCACTTAGCTGAACAAACGCACAGCAGAGCAGATTGAAGGATACGTTTCTTCTGTGTTTTAGGCAGAGTTTTACTGCTATTTCGTTATATGCGGGAATAGTGCTGGAAATGCCTGGAAATGCCTGTTTTGAGATCTCTCCACAGAAAGCGTTTCCAGACTTCCCCTTCAACACACGAGTTTAACTCTGTAAGTTGAATGCACACATTGAAGACCGTTCTGTTAGGTAGCTCCGTTTTGGTTTTAGAAGCAGACAGTTCTCCTTACAGCATATACTCCCATTCACTGAGAAATGTCCAAACGCAGCTCTTACCAGAAACGTGTTTCTAACTCCTGAATCTAAAGGGAGATTTAACTCACTTAGCTGAACAAACGCACAGCAGAGCAGATTGAAGGATACGTTTCTTCTGTGTTTTAGGCAGAGTTTTACTGCTATTTCGTTATATGCGGGAATAGTGCTTGAAATGCCTGTTTTGAGATCTCTCCACAGAAAGCGTTTCCAGACTTCCCCTTCAACACACGAGTTTAACTCTGTAAGTTGAATGCACACATTGAAGACCGTTCTGTTAGGTAGCTCCGTTTTGGTTTTAGAAGCAGACAGTTCTCCTTACAGCATATACTCCCATTCACTGAGAAATGTCCAAACGCAGCTCTTACCAGAAACGTGTTTCTAACTCCTGAATCTAAAGGGAGATTTAACTCACTTAGCTGAACAAACGCACAGCAGACGCAGATTGAAGGATACGTTTCTTCTGTGTTTTAGGCAGAGTTTTACTGCTATTTCGTTATATGCGGGAATAGTGCTGGAAATGCCTGGAAATGCCTGTTTTGAGATCTCTCCACAGAAAGCGTTTCCAGACTTCCCCTTCAACACACGAGTTTAACTCTGTAAGTTGAATGCACACATTGAAGACCGTTCTGTTAGGTAGCTCCGTTTTGGTTTTAGAAGCAGACAGTTCTCCTTACAGCATATACTCCCATTCACTGAGAAATGTCCAAACGCAGCTCTTACCAGAAACGTGTTTCTAACTCCTGAATCTAAAGGGAGATTTAACTCACTTAGCTGAACAAACGCACAGCAGAGCAGATTGAAGGATACGTTTCTTCTGTGTTTTAGGCAGAGTTTTACTGCTATTTCGTTATATGCGGGAATAGTGCTTGAAATGCCTGTTTTGAGATCTCTCCACAGAAAGCGTTTCCAGACTTCCCCTTCAACACACGAGTTTAACTCTGTAAGTTGAATGCACACATTGAAGACCGTTCTGTTAGGTAGCTCCGTTTTGGTTTTAGAAGCAGACAGTTCTCCTTACAGCATATACTCCCATTCACTGAGAAATGTCCAAACGCAGCTCTTACCAGAAACGTGTTTCTAACTCCTGAATCTAAAGGGAGATTTAACTCACTTAGCTGAACAAACGCACAGCAGAGCAGATTGAAGGATACGTTTCTTCTGTGTTTTAGGCAGAGTTTTACTGCTATTTCGTTATATGCGGGAATAGTGCTGGAAATGCCTGGAAATGCCTGTTTTGAGATCTCTCCACAGAAAGCGTTTCCAGACTTCCCCTTCAACACACGAGTTTAACTCTGTAAGTTGAATGCACACATTGAAGACCGTTCTGTTAGGTAGCTCCGTTTTGGTTTTAGAAGCAGACAGTTCTCCTTACAGCATATACTCCCATTCACTGAGAAATGTCCAAACGCAGCTCTTACCAGAAACGTGTTTCTAACTCCTGAATCTAAAGGGAGATTTAACTCACTTAGCTGAACAAACGCACAGCAGAGCAGATTGAAGGATACGTTTCTTCTGTGTTTTAGGCAGAGTTTTACTGCTATTTCGTTATATGCGGGAATAGTGCTGGAAATGCCTGGAAATGCCTGTTTTGAGATCTCTCCACAGAAAGCGTTTCCAGACTTCCCCTTCAACACACGAGTTTAACTCTGTAAGTTGAATGCACACATTGAAGACCGTTCTGTTAGGTAGCTCCGTTTTGGTTTTAGAAGCAGACAGTTCTCCTTACAGCATATACTCCCATTCACTGAGAAATGTCCAAACGCAGCTCTTACCAGAAACGTGTTTCTAACTCCTGAATCTAAAGGGAGATTTAACTCACTTAGCTGAACAAACGCACAGCATAGCAGATTGAAGGATATGTTTCTTCTGTGTTTTAGGCAGAGTTTTACTGCTATTTCGTTATATGCGGGAATAGTGCTGGAAATGCCTGGAAATGCCTGTTTTGAGATCTCTCCACAGAAAGCGTTTCCAGACTTCCCCTTCAACACACGAGTTTAACTCTGTAAGTTGAATGCACACATTGAAGACCGTTCTGTTAGGTAGCTCCGTTTTGGTTTTAGAAGCAGACAGTTCTCCTTACAGCATATACTCCCATTCACTGAGAAATGTCCAAACGCAGCTCTTACCAGAAACGTGTTTCTAACTCCTGAATCTAAAGGGAGATTTAACTCACTTAGCTGAACAAACGCACAGCAGAGCAGATTGAAGGATACGTTTCTTCTGTGTTTTAGGCAGAGTTTTACTGCTATTTCGTTATATGCGGGAATAGTGCTGGAAATGCCTGGAAATGCCTGTTTTGAGATCTCTCCACAGAAAGCGTTTCCAGACTTCCCCTTCAACACACGAGTTTAACTCTGTAAGTTGAATGCACACATTGAAGACCGTTCTGTTAGGTAGCTCCGTTTTGGTTTTAGAAGCAGACAGTTCTCCTTACAGCATATACTCCCATTCACTGAGAAATGTCCAAACGCAGCTCTTACCAGAAACGTGTTTCTAACTCCTGAATCTAAAGGGAGATTTAACTCACTTAGCTGAACAAACGCACAGCAGAGCAGATTGAAGGATACGTTTCTTCTGTGTTTTAGGCAGAGTTTTACTGCTATTTCGTTATATGCGGGAATAGTGCTGGAAATGCCTGGAAATGCCTGTTTTGAGATCTCTCCACAGAAAGCGTTTCCAGACTTCCCCTTCAACACACGAGTTTAACTCTGTAAGTTGAATGCACACATTGAAGACCGTTCTGTTAGGTAGCTCCGTTTTGGTTTTAGAAGCAGACAGTTCTCCTTACAGCATATACTCCCATTCACTGAGAAATGTCCAAACGCAGCTCTTACCAGAAACGTGTTTCTAACTCCTGAATCTAAAGGGAGATTTAACTCACTTAGCTGAACAAACGCACAGCAGAGCAGATTGAAGGATACGTTTCTTCTGTGTTTTAGGCAGAGTTTTACTGCTATTTCGTTATATGCGGGAATAGTGCTTGAAATGCCTGTTTTGAGATCTCTCCACAGAAAGCGTTTCCAGACTTCCCCTTCAACACACGAGTTTAACTCTGTAAGTTGAATGCACACATTGAAGACCGTTCTGTTAGGTAGCTCCGTTTTGGTTTTAGAAGCAGACAGTTCTCCTTACAGCATATACTCCCATTCACTGAGAAATGTCCAAACGCAGCTCTTACCAGAAACGTGTTTCTAACTCCTGAATCTAAAGGGAGATTTAACTCACTTAGCTGAACAAACGCACAGCAGAGCAGATTGAAGGATACGTTTCTTCTGTGTTTTAGGCAGAGTTTTACTGCTATTTCGTTATATGCGGGAATAGTGCTGGAAATGCCTGGAAATGCCTGTTTTGAGATCTCTCCACAGAAAGCGTTTCCAGACTTCCCCTTCAACACACGAGTTTAACTCTGTAAGTTGAATGCACACATTGAAGACCGTTCTGTTAGGTAGCTCCGTTTTGGTTTTAGAAGCAGACAGTTCTCCTTACAGCATATATACCATTCACTGAGAAATGTCCAAACGCAGCTCTTACCAGAAACGTGTTTCTAACTCCTGAATCTAAAGGGAGATTTAACGCACTTAGCTGAACAAACGCACAGCAGAGCAGATTGAAGGATACGTTTCTTCTGTGTTTTAGGCAGAGTTTTACTGCTATTTCGTTATATGCGGGAATAGTGCTGGAAATGCCTGGAAATGCCTGTTTTGAGATCTCTCCACAGAAAGCGTTTCCAGACTTCCCCTTCAACACACGAGTTTAACTCTGTAAGTTGAATGCACACATTGAAGACCGTTCTGTTAGGTAGCTCCGTTTTGGTTTTAGAAGCAGACAGTTCTCCTTACAGCATATACTCCCATTCACTGAGAAATGTCCAAACGCAGCTCTTACCAGAAACGTGTTTCTAACTCCTGAATCTAAAGGGAGATTTAACTCACTTAGCTGAACAAACGCACAGCAGAGCAGATTGAAGGATACGTTTCTTCTGTGTTTTAGGCAGAGTTTTACTGCTATTTCGTTATATGCAGGAATAGTGCTGGAAATGCCTGGAAATGCCTGTTTTGAGATCTCTCCACAGAAAGCGTTTCCAGACTTCCCCTTCAACACACGAGTTTAACTCTGTAAGTTGAATGCACACATTGAAGACCGTTCTGTTAGGTAGCTCCGTTTTGGTTTTAGAAGCAGACAGTTCTCCTTACAGCATATACTCCCATTCACTGAGAAATGTCCAAACGCAGCTCTTACCAGAAACGTGTTTCTAACTCCTGAATCTAAAGGGAGATTTAACTCACTTAGCTGAACAAACGCACAGCAGAGCAGATTGAAGGATACGTTTCTTCTGTGTTTTAGGCAGAGTTTTACTGCTATTTCGTTATATGCGGGAATAGTGCTGGAAATGCCTGGAAATGCCTGTTTTGAGATCTCTCCACAGAAAGCGTTTCCAGACTTCCCCTTCAACACACGAGTTTAACTCTGTAAGTTGAATGCACACATTGAAGACCGTTCTGTTAGGTAGCTCCGTTTTGGTTTTAGAAGCAGACAGTTCTCCTTACAGCATATACTCCCATTCACTGAGAAATGTCCAAACGCAGCTCTTACCAGAAACGTGTTTCTAACTCCTGAATCTAAAGGGAGATTTAACTCACTTAGCTGAACAAACGCACAGCAGAGCAGATTGAAGGATACGTTTCTTCTGTGTTTTAGGCAGAGTTTTACTGCTATTTCGTTATATGCGGGAATAGTGCTGGAAATGCCTGTTTTGAGATCTCTCCACAGAAAGCGTTTCCAGACTTCCCCTTCAACACACGAGTTTAACTCTGTAAGTTGAATGCACACATTGAAGACCGTTCTGTTAGGTAGCTCCGTTTTGGTTTTAGAAGCAGACAGTTCTCCTTACAGCATATACTCCCATTCACTGAGAAATGTCCAAACGCAGCTCTTACCAGAAACGTGTTTCTAACTCCTGAATCTAAAGGGAGATTTAACTCACTTAGCTGAACAAACGCACAGCAGAGCAGATTGAAGGATACGTTTCTTCTGTGTTTTAGGCAGAGTTTTACTGCTATTTCGTTATATGCGGGAATAGTGCTGGAAATGCCTGTTTTGAGATCTCTCCACAGAAAGCGTTTCCAGACTTCCCCTTCAACACACGAGTTTAACTCTGTAAGTTGAATGCACACATTGAAGACCGTTCTGTTAGGTAGCTCCGTTTTGGTTTTAGAAGCAGACAGTTCTCCTTACAGCATATACTCCCATTCACTGAGAAATGTCCAAACGCAGCTCTTACCAGAAACGTGTTTCTAACTCCTGAATCTAAAGGGAGATTTAACTCACTTAGCTGAACAAACGCACAGCAGAGCAGATTGAAGGATACGTTTCTTCTGTGTTTTAGGCAGAGTTTTACTGCTATTTCGTTATATGCGGGAATAGTGCTGGAAATGCCTGTTTTGAGATCTCTCCACAGAAAGCGTTTCCAGACTTCCCCTTCAACACACGAGTTTAACTCTGTAAGTTGAATGCACACATTGAAGACCGTTCTGTTAGGTAGCTCCGTTTTGGTTTTAGAAGCAGACAGTTCTCCTTACAGCATATACTCCCATTCACTGAGAAATGTCCAAACGCAGCTCTTACCAGAAACGTGTTTCTAACTCCTGAATCTAAAGGGAGATTTAACTCACTTAGCTGAACAAACGCACAGCAGAGCAGATTGAAGGATACGTTTCTTCTGTGTTTTAGGCAGAGTTTTACTGCTATTTCGTTATATGCGGGAATAGTGCTGGAAATGCCTGTTTTGAGATCTCTCCACAGAAAGCGTTTCCAGACTTCCCCTTCAACACACGAGTTTAACTCTGTAAGTTGAATGCACACATTGAAGACCGTTCTGTTAGGTAGCTCCGTTTTGGTTTTAGAAGCAGACAGTTCTCCTTACAGCATATACTCCCATTCACTGAGAAATGTCCAAACGCAGCTCTTACCAGAAACGTGTTTCTAACTCCTGAATCTAAAGGGAGATTTAACTCACTTAGCTGAACAAACGCACAGCAGAGCAGATTGAAGGATACGTTTCTTCTGTGTTTTAGGCAGAGTTTTACTGCTATTTCGTTATATGCGGGAATAGTGCTGGAAATGCCTGTTTTGAGATCTCTCCACAGAAAGCGTTTCCAGACTTCCCCTTCAACACACGAGTTTAACTCTGTAAGTTGAATGCACACATTGAAGACCGTTCTGTTAGGTAGCTCCGTTTTGGTTTTAGAAGCAGACAGTTCTCCTTACAGCATATACTCCCATTCACTGAGAAATGTCCAAACGCAGCTCTTACCAGAAACGTGTTTCTAACTCCTGAATCTAAAGGGAGATTTAACTCACTTAGCTGAACAAACGCACAGCAGAGCAGATTGAAGGATACGTTTCTTCTGTGTTTTAGGCAGAGTTTTACTGCTATTTCGTTATATGCGGGAATAGTGCTGATGCTGGAAATGCCTGTTTTGAGATCTCTCCACAGAAAGCGTTTCCAGACTTCCCCTTCAACACACGAGTTTAACTCTGTAAGTTGAATGCACACATTGAAGACCGTTCTGTTAGGTAGCTCCGTTTTGGTTTTAGAAGCAGACAGTTCTCCTTACAGCATATACTCCCATTCACTGAGAAATGTCCAAACGCAGCTCTTACCAGAAACGTGTTTCTAACTCCTGAATCTAAAGGGAGATTTAACTCACTTAGCTGAACAAACGCACAGCAGAGCAGATTGAAGGATACGTTTCTTCTGTGTTTTAGGCAGAGTTTTACTGCTATTTCGTTATATGCGGGAATAGTGCTGGAAATGCCTGTTTTGAGATCTCTCCACAGAAAGCGTTTCCAGACTTCCCCTTCAACACACGAGTTTAACTCTGTAAGTTGAATGCACACATTGAAGACCGTTCTGTTAGGTAGCTCCGTTTTGGTTTTAGAAGCAGACAGTTCTCCTTACAGCATATACTCCCATTCACTGAGAAATGTCCAAACGCAGCTCTTACCAGAAACGTGTTTCTAACTCCTGAATCTAAAGGGAGATTTAACTCACTTAGCTGAACAAACGCACAGCAGAGCAGATTGAAGGATACGTTTCTTCTGTGTTTTAGGCAGAGTTTTACTGCTATTTCGTTATATGCGGGAATAGTGCTGGAAATGCCTGTTTTGAGATCTCTCCACAGAAAGCGTTTCCAGACTTCCCCTTCAACACACGAGTTTAACTCTGTAAGTTGAATGCACACATTGAAGACCGTTCTGTTAGGTAGCTCCGTTTTGGTTTTAGAAGCAGACAGTTCTCCTTACAGCATATACTCCCATTCACTGAGAAATGTCCAAACGCAGCTCTTACCAGAAACGTGTTTCTAACTCCTGAATCTAAAGGGAGATTTAACTCACTTAGCTGAACAAACGCACAGCAGAGCAGATTGAAGGATACGTTTCTTCTGTGTTTTAGGCAGAGTTTTACTGCTATTTCGTTATATGCGGGAATAGTGCTGGAAATGCCTGTTTTGAGATCTCTCCACAGAAAGCGTTTCCAGACTTCCCCTTCAACACACGAGTTTAACTCTGTAAGTTGAATGCACACATTGAAGACCGTTCTGTTAGGTAGCTCCGTTTTGGTTTTAGAAGCAGACAGTTCTCCTTACAGCATATACTCCCATTCACTGAGAAATGTCCAAACGCAGCTCTTACCAGAAACGTGTTTCTAACTCCTGAATCTAAAGGGAGATTTAACTCACTTAGCTGAACAAACGCACAGCAGAGCAGATTGAAGGATACGTTTCTTCTGTGTTTTAGGCAGAGTTTTACTGCTATTTCGTTATATGCGGGAATAGTGCTGGAAATGCCTGTTTTGAGATCTCTCCACAGAAAGCGTTTCCAGACTTCCCCTTCAACACACGAGTTTAACTCTGTAAGTTGAATGCACACATTGAAGACCGTTCTGTTAGGTAGCTCCGTTTTGGTTTTAGAAGCAGACAGTTCTCCTTACAGCATATACTCCCATTCACTGAGAAATGTCCAAACGCAGCTCTTACCAGAAACGTGTTTCTAACTCCTGAATCTAAAGGGAGATTTAACTCACTTAGCTGAACAAACGCACAGCAGAGCAGATTGAAGGATACGTTTCTTCTGTGTTTTAGGCAGAGTTTTACTGCTATTTCGTTATATGCGGGAATAGTGCTGGAAATGCCTGTTTTGAGATCTCTCCACAGAAAGCGTTTCCAGACTTCCCCTTCAACACACGAGTTTAACTCTGTAAGTTGAATGCACACATTGAAGACCGTTCTGTTAGGTAGCTCCGTTTTGGTTTTAGAAGCAGACAGTTCTCCTTACAGCATATACTCCCATTCACTGAGAAATGTCCAAACGCAGCTCTTACCAGAAACGTGTTTCTAACTCCTGAATCTAAAGGGAGATTTAACTCACTTAGCTGAACAAACGCACAGCAGAGCAGATTGAAGGATACGTTTCTTCTGTGTTTTAGGCAGAGTTTTACTGCTATTTCGTTATATGCGGGAATAGTGCTGGAAATGCCTGTTTTGAGATCTCTCCACAGAAAGCGTTTCCAGACTTCCCCTTCAACACACGAGTTTAACTCTGTAAGTTGAATGCACACATTGAAGACCGTTCTGTTAGGTAGCTCCGTTTTGGTTTTAGAAGCAGACAGTTCTCCTTACAGCATATACTCCCATTCACTGAGAAATGTCCAAACGCAGCTCTTACCAGAAACGTGTTTCTAACTCCTGAATCTAAAGGGAGATTTAACTCACTTAGCTGAACAAACGCACAGCAGAGCAGATTGAAGGATACGTTTCTTCTGTGTTTTAGGCAGAGTTTTACTGCTATTTCGTTATATGCGGGAATAGTGCTGGAAATGCCTGTTTTGAGATCTCTCCACAGAAAGCGTTTCCAGACTTCCCCTTCAACACACGAGTTTAACTCTGTAAGTTGAATGCACACATTGAAGACCGTTCTGTTAGGTAGCTCCGTTTTGGTTTTAGAAGCAGACAGTTCTCCTTACAGCATATACTCCCATTCACTGAGAAATGTCCAAACGCAGCTCTTACCAGAAACGTGTTTCTAACTCCTGAATCTAAAGGGAGATTTAACTCACTTAGCTGAACAAACGCACAGCAGAGCAGATTGAAGGATACGTTTCTTCTGTGTTTTAGGCAGAGTTTTACTGCTATTTCGTTATATGCGGGAATAGTGCTGGAAATGCCTGTTTTGAGATCTCTCCACAGAAAGCGTTTCCAGACTTCCCCTTCAACACACGAGTTTAACTCTGTAAGTTGAATGCACACATTGAAGACCGTTCTGTTAGGTAGCTCCGTTTTGGTTTTAGAAGCAGACAGTTCTCCTTACAGCATATACTCCCATTCACTGAGAAATGTCCAAACGCAGCTCTTACCAGAAACGTGTTTCTAACTCCTGAATCTAAAGGGAGATTTAACTCACTTAGCTGAACAAACGCACAGCAGAGCAGATTGAAGGATACGTTTCTTCTGTGTTTTAGGCAGAGTTTTACTGCTATTTCGTTATATGCGGGAATAGTGCTGGAAATGCCTGTTTTGAGATCTCTCCACAGAAAGCGTTTCCAGACTTCCCCTTCAACACACGAGTTTAACTCTGTAAGTTGAATGCACACATTGAAGACCGTTCTGTTAGGTAGCTCCGTTTTGGTTTTAGAAGCAGACAGTTCTCCTTACAGCATATACTCCCATTCACTGAGAAATGTCCAAACGCAGCTCTTACCAGAAACGTGTTTCTAACTCCTGAATCTAAAGGGAGATTTAACTCACTTAGCTGAACAAACGCACAGCAGAGCAGATTGAAGGATACGTTTCTTCTGTGTTTTAGGCAGAGTTTTACTGCTATTTCGTTATATGCGGGAATAGTGCTGGAAATGCCTGCCTGTTTTGAGATCTCTCCACAGAAAGCGTTTCCAGACTTCCCCTTCAACACACGAGTTTAACTCTGTAAGTTGAATGCACACATTGAAGACCGTTCTGTTAGGTAGCTCCGTTTTGGTTTTAGAAGCAGACAGTTCTCCTTACAGCATATACTCCCATTCACTGAGAAATGTCCAAACGCAGCTCTTACCAGAAACGTGTTTCTAACTCCTGAATCTAAAGGGAGATTTAACTCACTTAGCTGAACAAACGCACAGCAGAGCAGATTGAAGGATACGTTTCTTCTGTGTTTTAGGCAGAGTTTTACTGCTATTTCGTTATATGCGGGAATAGTGCTGGAAATGCCTGTTTTGAGATCTCTCCACAGAAAGCGTTTCCAGACTTCCCCTTCAACACACGAGTTTAACTCTGTAAGTTGAATGCACACATTGAAGACCGTTCTGTTAGGTAGCTCCGTTTTGGTTTTAGAAGCAGACAGTTCTCCTTACAGCATATACTCCCATTCACTGAGAAATGTCCAAACGCAGCTCTTACCAGAAACGTGTTTCTAACTCCTGAATCTAAAGGGAGATTTAACTCACTTAGCTGAACAAACGCACAGCAGAGCAGATTGAAGGATACGTTTCTTCTGTGTTTTAGGCAGAGTTTTACTGCTATTTCGTTATATGCGGGAATAGTGCTGGAAATGCCTGTTTTGAGATCTCTCCACAGAAAGCGTTTCCAGACTTCCCCTTCAACACACGAGTTTAACTCTGTAAGTTGAATGCACACATTGAAGACCGTTCTGTTAGGTAGCTCCGTTTTGGTTTTAGAAGCAGACAGTTCTCCTTACAGCATATACTCCCATTCACTGAGAAATGTCCAAACGCAGCTCTTACCAGAAACGTGTTTCTAACTCCTGAATCTAAAGGGAGATTTAACTCACTTAGCTGAACAAACGCACAGCAGAGCAGATTGAAGGATACGTTTCTTCTGTGTTTTAGGCAGAGTTTTACTGCTATTTCGTTATATGCGGGAATAGTGCTGGAAATGCCTGTTTTGAGATCTCTCCACAGAAAGCGTTTCCAGACTTCCCCTTCAACACACGAGTTTAACTCTGTAAGTTGAATGCACACATTGAAGACCGTTCTGTTAGGTAGCTCCGTTTTGGTTTTAGAAGCAGACAGTTCTCCTTACAGCATATACTCCCATTCACTGAGAAATGTCCAAACGCAGCTCTTACCAGAAACGTGTTTCTAACTCCTGAATCTAAAGGGAGATTTAACTCACTTAGCTGAACAAACGCACAGCAGAGCAGATTGAAGGATACGTTTCTTCTGTGTTTTAGGCAGAGTTTTACTGCTATTTCGTTATATGCGGGAATAGTGCTGGAAATGCCTGTTTTGAGATCTCTCCACAGAAAGCGTTTCCAGACTTCCCCTTCAACACACGAGTTTAACTCTGTAAGTTGAATGCACACATTGAAGACCGTTCTGTTAGGTAGCTCCGTTTTGGTTTTAGAAGCAGACAGTTCTCCTTACAGCATATACTCCCATTCACTGAGAAATGTCCAAACGCAGCTCTTACCAGAAACGTGTTTCTAACTCCTGAATCTAAAGGGAGATTTAACTCACTTAGCTGAACAAACGCACAGCAGAGCAGATTGAAGGATACGTTTCTTCTGTGTTTTAGGCAGAGTTTTACTGCTATTTCGTTATATGCGGGAATAGTGCTGGAAATGCCTGTTTTGAGATCTCTCCACAGAAAGCGTTTCCAGACTTCCCCTTCAACACACGAGTTTAACTCTGTAAGTTGAATGCACACATTGAAGACCGTTCTGTTAGGTAGCTCCGTTTTGGTTTTAGAAGCAGACAGTTCTCCTTACAGCATATACTCCCATTCACTGAGAAATGTCCAAACGCAGCTCTTACCAGAAACGTGTTTCTAACTCCTGAATCTAAAGGGAGATTTAACTCACTTAGCTGAACAAACGCACAGCAGAGCAGATTGAAGGATACGTTTCTTCTGTGTTTTAGGCAGAGTTTTACTGCTATTTCGTTATATGCGGGAATAGTGCTGGAAATGCCTGTTTTGAGATCTCTCCACAGAAAGCGTTTCCAGACTTCCCCTTCAACACACGAGTTTAACTCTGTAAGTTGAATGCACACATTGAAGACCGTTCTGTTAGGTAGCTCCGTTTTGGTTTTAGAAGCAGACAGTTCTCCTTACAGCATATACTCCCATTCACTGAGAAATGTCCAAACGCAGCTCTTACCAGAAACGTGTTTCTAACTCCTGAATCTAAAGGGAGATTTAACTCACTTAGCTGAACAAACGCACAGCAGAGCAGATTGAAGGATACGTTTCTTCTGTGTTTTAGGCAGAGTTTTACTGCTATTTCGTTATATGCGGGAATAGTGCTGGAAATGCCTGGAAATGCCTGTTTTGAGATCTCTCCACAGAAAGCGTTTCCAGACTTCCCCTTCAACACACGAGTTTAACTCTGTAAGTTGAATGCACACATTGAAGACCGTTCTGTTAGGTAGCTCCGTTTTGGTTTTAGAAGCAGACAGTTCTCCTTACAGCGTATACTCCCATTCACTGAGAAATGTCCAAACGCAGCTCTTACCAGAAACGTGTTTCTAACTCTGAATCTAAAGGGAGATTTAACTCACTTAGCTGAACAAACGCACAGCAGAGCAGATTGAAGGATACGTTTCTTCTGTGTTTTAGGCAGAGTTTTACTGCTATTTCGTTATATGCGGGAATAGTGCTGGAAATGCCTGGAAATGCCTGTTTTGAGATCTCTCCACAGAAAGCGTTTCCAGACTTCCCCTTCAACACACGAGTTTAACTCTGTAAGTTGAATGCACACATTGAAGACCGTTCTGTTAGGTAGCTCCGTTTTGGTTTTAGAAGCAGACAGTTCTCCTTACAGCATATACTCCCATTCACTGAGAAATGTCCAAACGCAGCTCTTACCAGAAACGTGTTTCTAACTCCTGAATCTAAAGGGAGATTTAACTCACTTAGCTGAACAAACGCACAGCAGAGCAGATTGAAGGATACGTTTCTTCTGTGTTTTAGGCAGAGTTTTACTGCTATTTCGTTATATGCGGGAATAGTGCTGGAAATGCCTGGAAATGCCTGTTTTGAGATCTCTCCACAGAAAGCGTTTCCAGACTTCCCCTTCAACACACGAGTTTAACTCTGTAAGTTGAATGCACACATTGAAGACCGTTCTGTTAGGTAGCTCCGTTTTGGTTTTAGAAGCAGACAGTTCTCCTTACAGCATATACTCCCATTCACTGAGAAATGTCCAAACGCAGCTCTTACCAGAAACGTGTTTCTAACTCCTGAATCTAAAGGGAGATTTAACTCACTTAGCTGAACAAACGCACAGCAGAGCAGATTGAAGGATACGTTTCTTCTGTGTTTTAGGCAGAGTTTTACTGCTATTTCGTTATATGCGGGAATAGTGCTGGAAATGCCTGGAAATGCCTGTTTTGAGATCTCTCCACAGAAAGCGTTTCCAGACTTCCCCTTCAACACACGAGTTTAACTCTGTAAGTTGAATGCACACATTGAAGACCGTTCTGTTAGGTAGCTCCGTTTTGGTTTTAGAAGCAGACAGTTCTCCTTACAGCATATACTCCCATTCACTGAGAAATGTCCAAACGCAGCTCTTACCAGAAACGTGTTTCTAACTCCTGAATCTAAAGGGAGATTAACTCACTTAGCTGAACAAACGCACAGCAGAGCAGATTGAAGGATACGTTTCTTCTGTGTTTTAGGCAGAGTTTTACTGCTATTTCGTTATATGCGGGAATAGTGCTGGAAATGCCTGTTTTGAGATCTCTCCACAGAAAGCGTTTCCAGACTTCCCCTTCAACACACGAGTTTAACTCTGTAAGTTGAATGCACACATTGAAGACCGTTCTGTTAGGTAGCTCCGTTTTGGTTTTAGAAGCAGACAGTTCTCCTTACAGCATATACTCCCATTCACTGAGAAATGTCCAAACGCAGCTCTTACCAGAAACGTGTTTCTAACTCCTGAATCTAAAGGGAGATTTAACTCACTTAGCTGAACAAACGCACAGCAGAGCAGATTGAAGGATACGTTTCTTCTGTGTTTTAGGCAGAGTTTTACTGCTATTTCGTTATATGCGGGAATAGTGCTGGAAATGCCTGGTAATGCCTGTTTTGAGATCTCTCCACAGAAAGCGTTTCCAGACTTCCCCTTCAACACACGAGTTTAACTCTGTAAGTTGAATGCACACATTGAAGACCGTTCTGTTAGGTAGCTCCGTTTTGGTTTTAGAAGCAGACAGTTCTCCTTACAGCATATACTCCCATTCACTGAGAAATGTCCAAACGCAGCTCTTACCAGAAACGTGTTTCTAACTCCTGAATCTAAAGGGAGATTTAACTCACTTAGCTGAACAAACGCACAGCAGAGCAGATTGAAGGATACGTTTCTTCTGTGTTTTAGGCAGAGTTTTACTGCTATTTCGTTATATGCGGGAATAGTGCTGGAAATGCTGGAAATGCCTGTTTTGAGATCTCTCCACAGAAAGCGTTTCCAGACTTCCCCTTCAACACACGAGTTTAACTCTGTAAGTTGAATGCACACATTGAAGACCGTTCTGTTAGGTAGCTCCGTTTTGGTTTTAGAAGCAGACAGTTCTCCTTACAGCATATACTCCCATTCACTGAGAAATGTCCAAACGCAGCTCTTACCAGAAACGTGTTTCTAACTCCTGAATCTAAAGGGAGATTTAACTCACTTAGCTGAACAAACGCACAGCAGAGCAGATTGAAGGATACGTTTCTTCTGTGTTTTAGGCAGAGTTTTACTGCTATTTCGTTATATGCGGGAATAGTGCTGGAAATGCCTGGAAATGCCTGTTTTGAGATCTCTCCACAGAAAGCGTTTCCAGACTTCCCCTTCAACACACGAGTTTAACTCTGTAAGTTGAATGCACACATTGAAGACCGTTCTGTTAGGTAGCTCCGTTTTGGTTTTAGAAGCAGACAGTTCTCCTTACAGCATATACTCCCATTCACTGAGAAATGTCCAAACGCAGCTCTTACCAGAAACGTGTTTCTAACTCCTGAATCTAAAGGGAGATTTAACTCACTTAGCTGAACAAACGCACAGCAGAGCAGATTGAAGGATACGTTTCTTCTGTGTTTTAGGCAGAGTTTTACTGCTATTTCGTTATATGCGGGAATAGTGCTGGAAATGCCTGGAAATGCCTGTTTTGAGATCTCTCCACAGAAAGCGTTTCCAGACTTCCCTTCAACACACGAGTTTAACTCTGTAAGTTGAATGCACACATTGAAGACCGTTCTGTTAGGTAGCTCCGTTTTGGTTTTAGAAGCAGACAGTTCTCCTTACAGCATATACTCCCATTCACTGAGAAATGTCCAAACGCAGCTCTTACCAGAAACGTGTTTCTAACTCCTGAATCTAAAGGGAGATTTAACTCACTTAGCTGAACAAACGCACAGCAGAGCAGATTGAAGGATACGTTTCTTCTGTGTTTTAGGCAGAGTTTTACTGCTATTTCGTTATATGCGGGAATAGTGCTGGAAATGCCTGGAAATGCCTGTTTTGAGATCTCTCCACAGAAAGCGTTTCCAGACTTCCCCTTCAACACACGAGTTTAACTCTGTAAGTTGAATGCACACATTGAAGACCGTTCTGTTAGGTAGCTCCGTTTTGGTTTTAGAAGCAGACAGTTCTCCTTACAGCATATACTCCCATTCACTGAGAAATGTCCAAACGCAGCTCTTACCAGAAACGTGTTTCTAACTCCTGAATCTAAAGGGAGATTTAACTTACTTATCTGAACAAACGCACAGCAGAGCAGATTGAAGGATACGTTTCTTCTGTGTTTTAGGCAGAGTTTTACTGCTATTTCGTTATATGCGGGAATAGTGCTGGAAATGCCTGTTTTGAGATCTCTCCACAGAAAGCGTTTCCAGACTTCCCCTTCAACACACGAGTTTAACTCTGTAAGTTGAATGCACACATTGAAGACCGTTCTGTTAGGTAGCTCCGTTTTGGTTTTAGAAGCAGACAGTTCTCCTTACAGCATATACTCCCATTCACTGAGAAATGTCCAAACGCAGCTCTTACCAGAAACGTGTTTCTAACTCCTGAATCTAAAGGGAGATTTAACTCACTTAGCTGAACAAACGCACAGCAGAGCAGATTGAAGGATACGTTTCTTCTGTGTTTTAGGCAGAGTTTTACTGCTATTTCGTTATATGCGGGAATAGTGCTGGAAATGCCTGGAAATGCCTGTTTTGAGATCTCTCCACAGAAAGCGTTTCCAGACTTCCCCTTCAACACACGAGTTTAACTCTGTAAGTTGAATGCACACATTGAAGACCGTTCTGTTAGGTAGCTCCGTTTTGGTTTTAGAAGCAGACAGTTCTCCTTACAGCGTATACTCCCATTCACTGAGAAATGTCCAAACGCAGCTCTTACCAGAAACGTGTTTCTAACTCCTGAATCTAAAGGGAGATTTAACTCACTTAGCTGAACAAACGCACAGCAGAGCAGATTGAAGGATACGTTTCTTCTGTGTTTTAGGCAGAGTTTTACTGCTATTTCGTTATATGCGGGAATAGTGCTGGAAATGCCTGGAAATGCCTGTTTTGAGATCTCTCCACAGAAAGCGTTTCCAGACTTCCCCTTCAACACACGAGTTTAACTCTGTAAGTTGAATGCACACATTGAAGACCGTTCTGTTAGGTAGCTCCGTTTTGGTTTTAGAAGCAGACAGTTCTCCTTACAGCATATACTCCCATTCACTGAGAAATGTCCAAACGCAGCTCTTACCAGAAACGTGTTTCTAACTCCTGAATCTAAAGGGAGATTTAACTCACTTAGCTGAACAAACGCACAGCAGAGCAGATTGAAGGATACGTTTCTTCTGTGTTTTAGGCAGAGTTTTACTGCTATTTCGTTATATGCGGGAATAGTGCTGGAAATGCCTGTTTTGAGATCTCTCCACAGAAAGCGTTTCCAGACTTCCCCTTCAACACACGAGTTTAACTCTGTAAGTTGAATGCACACATTGAAGACCGTTCTGTTAGGTAGCTCCGTTTTGGTTTTAGAAGCAGACAGTTCTCCTTACAGCATATACTCCCATTCACTGAGAAATGTCCAAACGCAGCTCTTACCAGAAACGTGTTTCTAACTCCTGAATCTAAAGGGAGATTTAACTCACTTAGCTGAACAAACGCACAGCAGAGCAGATTGAAGGATACGTTTCTTCTGTGTTTTAGGCAGAGTTTTACTGCTATTTCGTTATATGCGGGAATAGTGCTGGAAATGCCTGGAAATGCCTGTTTTGAGATCTCTCCACAGAAAGCGTTTCCAGACTTCCCCTTCAACACACGAGTTTAACTCTGTAAGTTGAATGCACACATTGAAGACCGTTCTGTTAGGTAGCTCCGTTTTGGTTTTAGAAGCAGACAGTTCTCCTTACAGCATATACTCCCATTCACTGAGAAATGTCCAAACGCAGCTCTTACCAGAAACGTGTTTCTAACTCCTGAATCTAAAGGGAGATTTAACTCACTTAGCTGAACAAACGCACAGCAGAGCAGATTGAAGGATACGTTTCTTCTGTGTTTTAGGCAGAGTTTTACTGCTATTTCGTTATATGCGGGAATAGTGCTGGAAATGCCTGTTTTGAGATCTCTCCACAGAAAGCGTTTCCAGACTTCCCCTTCAACACACGAGTTTAACTCTGTAAGTTGAATGCACACATTGAAGACCGTTCTGTTAGGTAGCTCCGTTTTGGTTTTAGAAGCAGACAGTTCTCCTTACAGCATATACTCCCATTCACTGAGAAATGTCCAAACGCAGCTCTTACCAGAAACGTGTTTCTAACTCCTGAATCTAAAGGGAGATTTAACTCACTTAGCTGAACAAACGCACAGCAGAGCAGATTGAAGGATACGTTTCTTCTGTGTTTTAGGCAGAGTTTTACTGCTATTTCGTTATATGCGGGAATAGTGCTGGAAATGCCTGGAAATGCCTGTTTTGAGATCTCTCCACAGAAAGCGTTTCCAGACTTCCCCTTCAACACACGAGTTTAACTCTGTAAGTTGAATGCACACATTGAAGACCGTTCTGTTAGGTAGCTCCGTTTTGGTTTTAGAAGCAGACAGTTCTCCTTACAGCATATACTCCCATTCACTGAGAAATGTCCAAACGCAGCTCTTACCAGAAACGTGTTTCTAACTCCTGAATCTAAAGGGAGATTTAACTCACTTAGCTGAACAAACGCACAGCAGAGCAGATTGAAGGATACGTTTCTTCTGTGTTTTAGGCAGAGTTTTACTGCTATTTCGTTATATGCGGGAATAGTGCTGGAAATGCCTGGAAATGCCTGTTTTGAGATCTCTCCACAGAAAGCGTTTCCAGACTTCCCCTTCAACACACGAGTTTAACTCTGTAAGTTGAATGCACACATTGAAGACCGTTCTGTTAGGTAGCTCCGTTTTGGTTTTAGAAGCAGACAGTTCTCCTTACAGCATATACTCCCATTCACTGAGAAATGTCCAAACGCAGCTCTTACCAGAAACGTGTTTCTAACTCCTGAATCTAAAGGGAGATTTAACTCACTTAGCTGAACAAACGCACAGCAGAGCAGATTGAAGGATACGTTTCTTCTGTGTTTTAGGCAGAGTTTTACTGCTATTTCGTTATATGCGGGAATAGTGCTGGAAATGCCTGGAAATGCCTGTTTTGAGATCTCTCCACAGAAAGCGTTTCCAGACTTCCCCTTCAACACACGAGTTTAACTCTGTAAGTTGAATGCACACATTGAAGACCGTTCTGTTAGGTAGCTCCGTTTTGGTTTTAGAAGCAGACAGTTCTCCTTACAGCATATACTCCCATTCACTGAGAAATGTCCAAACGCAGCTCTTACCAGAAACGTGTTTCTAACTCCTGAATCTAAAGGGAGATTTAACTCACTTAGCTGAACAAACGCACAGCAGAGCAGATTGAAGGATACGTTTCTTCTGTGTTTTAGGCAGAGTTTTACTGCTATTTCGTTATATGCGGGAATAGTGCTGGAAATGCCTGGAAATGCCTGTTTTGAGATCTCTCCACAGAAAGCGTTTCCAGACTTCCCCTTCAACACACGAGTTTAACTCTGTAAGTTGAATGCACACATTGAATACCGTTCTGTTAGGTAGCTCCGTTTTGGTTTTAGAAGCAGACAGTTCTCCTTACAGCATATACTCCCATTCACTGAGAAATGTCCAAACGCAGCTCTTACCAGAAACGTGTTTCTAACTCCTGAATCTAAAGGGAGATTTAACTCACTTAGCTGAACAAACGCACAGCAGAGCAGATTGAAGGATACGTTTCTTCTGTGTTTTAGGCAGAGTTTTACTGCTATTTCGTTATATGCGGGAATAGTGCTGGAAATGCCTGTTTTGAGATCTCTCCACAGAAAGCGTTTCCAGACTTCCCCTTCAACACACGAGTTTAACTCTGTAAGTTGAATGCACACATTGAAGACCGTTCTGTTAGGTAGCTCCGTTTTGGTTTTAGAAGCAGACAGTTCTCCTTACAGCATATACTCCCATTCACTGAGAAATGTCCAAACGCAGCTCTTACCAGAAACGTGTTTCTAACTCCTGAATCTAAAGGGAGATTTAACTCACTTAGCTGAACAAACGCACAGCAGAGCAGATTGAAGGATACGTTTCTTCTGTGTTTTAGGCAGAGTTTTACTGCTATTTCGTTATATGCGGGAATAGTGCTGGAAATGCCTGTTTTGAGATCTCTCCACAGAAAGCGTTTCCAGACTTCCCCTTCAACACACGAGTTTAACTCTGTAAGTTGAATGCACACATTGAAGACCGTTCTGTTAGGTAGCTCCGTTTTGGTTTTAGAAGCAGACAGTTCTCCTTACAGCATATACTCCCATTCACTGAGAAATGTCCAAACGCAGCTCTTACCAGAAACGTGTTTCTAACTCCTGAATCTAAAGGGAGATTTAACTCACTTAGCTGAACAAACGCACAGCAGAGCAGATTGAAGGATACGTTTCTTCTGTGTTTTAGGCAGAGTTTTACTGCTATTTCGTTATATGCGGGAATAGTGCTGGAAATGCCTGTTTTGAGATCTCTCCACAGAAAGCGTTTCCAGACTTCCCCTTCAACACACGAGTTTAACTCTGTAAGTTGAATGCACACATTGAAGACCGTTCTGTTAGGTAGCTCCGTTTTGGTTTTAGAAGCAGACAGTTCTCCTTACAGCATATACTCCCATTCACTGAGAAATGTCCAAACGCAGCTCTTACCAGAAACGTGTTTCTAACTCCTGAATCTAAAGGGAGATTTAACTCACTTAGCTGAACAAACGCACAGCAGAGCAGATTGAAGGATACGTTTCTTCTGTGTTTTAGGCAGAGTTTTACTGCTATTTCGTTATATGCGGGAATAGTGCTGGAAATGCCTGGAAATGCCTGTTTTGAGATCTCTCCACAGAAAGCGTTTCCAGACTTCCCCTTCAACACACGAGTTTAACTCTGTAAGTTGAATGCACACATTGAAGACCGTTCTGTTAGGTAGCTCCGTTTTGGTTTTAGAAGCAGACAGTTCTCCTTACAGCATATACTCCCATTCACTGAGAAATGTCCAAACGCAGCTCTTACCAGAAACGTGTTTCTAACTCCTGAATCTAAAGGGAGATTTAACTCACTTAGCTGAACAAACGCACAGCAGAGCAGATTGAAGGATACGTTTCTTCTGTGTTTTAGGCAGAGTTTTACTGCTATTTCGTTATATGCGGGAATAGTGCTGGAAATGCCTGGAAATGCCTGTTTTGAGATCTCTCCACAGAAAGCGTTTCCAGACTTCCCCTTCAACACACGAGTTTAACTCTGTAAGTTGAATGCACACATTGAAGACCGTTCTGTTAGGTAGCTCCGTTTTGGTTTTAGAAGCAGACAGTTCTCCTTACAGCATATACTCCCATTCACTGAGAAATGTCCAAACGCAGCTCTTACCAGAAACGTGTTTCTAACTCCTGAATCTAAAGGGAGATTTAACTCACTTAGCTGAACAAACGCACAGCAGAGCAGATTGAAGGATACGTTTCTTCTGTGTTTTAGGCAGAGTTTTACTGCTATTTCGTTATATGCGGGAATAGTGCTGGAAATGCCTGTTTTGAGATCTCTCCACAGAAAGCGTTTGCAGACTTCCCCTTCAACACACGAGTTTAACTCTGTAAGTTGAATGCACACATTGAAGACCGTTCTGTTAGGTAGCTCCGTTTTGGTTTTAGAAGCAGACAGTTCTCCTTACAGCATATACTCCCATTCACTGAGAAATGTCCAAACGCAGCTCTTACCAGAAACGTGTTTCTAACTCCTGAATCTAAAGGGAGATTTAACTCACTTAGCTGAACAAACGCACAGCAGAGCAGATTGAAGGATACGTTTCTTCTGTGTTTTAGGCAGAGTTTTACTGCTATTTCGTTATATGCGGGAATAGTGCTGGAAATGCCTGGAAATGCCTGTTTTGAGATCTCTCCACAGAAAGCGTTTCCAGACTTCCCCTTCAACACACGAGTTTAACTCTGTAAGTTGAATGCACACATTGAATACCGTTCTGTTAGGTAGCTCCGTTTTGGTTTTAGAAGCAGACAGTTCTCCTTACAGCATATACTCCCATTCACTGAGAAATGTCCAAACGCAGCTCTTACCAGAAACGTGTTTCTAACTCCTGAATCTAAAGGGAGATTTAACTCACTTAGCTGAACAAACGCACAGCAGAGCAGATTGAAGGATACGTTTCTTCTGTGTTTTAGGCAGAGTTTTACTGCTATTTCGTTATATGCGGGAATAGTGCTGGAAATGCCTGTTTTGAGATCTCTCCACAGAAAGCGTTTCCAGACTTCCCCTTCAACACACGAGTTTAACTCTGTAAGTTGAATGCACACATTGAAGACCGTTCTGTTAGGTAGCTCCGTTTTGGTTTTAGAAGCAGACAGTTCTCCTTACAGCATATACTCCCATTCACTGAGAAATGTCCAAACGCAGCTCTTACCAGAAACGTGTTTCTAACTCCTGAATCTAAAGGGAGATTTAACTCACTTAGCTGAACAAACGCACAGCAGAGCAGATTGAAGGATACGTTTCTTCTGTGTTTTAGGCAGAGTTTTACTGCTATTTCGTTATATGCGGGAATAGTGCTGGAAATGCCTGTTTTGAGATCTCTCCACAGAAAGCGTTTCCAGACTTCCCCTTCAACACACGAGTTTAACTCTGTAAGTTGAATGCACACATTGAAGACCGTTCTGTTAGGTAGCTCCGTTTTGGTTTTAGAAGCAGACAGTTCTCCTTACAGCATATACTCCCATTCACTGAGAAATGTCCAAACGCAGCTCTTACCAGAAACGTGTTTCTAACTCCTGAATCTAAAGGGAGATTTAACTCACTTAGCTGAACAAACGCACAGCAGAGCAGATTGAAGGATACGTTTCTTCTGTGTTTTAGGCAGAGTTTTACTGCTATTTCGTTATATGCGGGAATAGTGCTGGAAATGCCTGTTTTGAGATCTCTCCACAGAAAGCGTTTCCAGACTTCCCCTTCAACACACGAGTTTAACTCTGTAAGTTGAATGCACACATTGAAGACCGTTCTGTTAGGTAGCTCCGTTTTGGTTTTAGAAGCAGACAGTTCTCCTTACAGCATATACTCCCATTCACTGAGAAATGTCCAAACGCAGCTCTTACCAGAAACGTGTTTCTAACTCCTGAATCTAAAGGGAGATTTAACTCACTTAGCTGAACAAACGCACAGCAGAGCAGATTGAAGGATACGTTTCTTCTGTGTTTTAGGCAGAGTTTTACTGCTATTTCGTTATATGCGGGAATAGTGCTGGAAATGCCTGGAAATGCCTGTTTTGAGATCTCTCCACAGAAAGCGTTTCCAGACTTCCCCTTCAACACACGAGTTTAACTCTGTAAGTTGAATGCACACATTGAAGACCGTTCTGTTAGGTAGCTCCGTTTTGGTTTTAGAAGCAGACAGTTCTCCTTACAGCATATACTCCCATTCACTGAGAAATGTCCAAACGCAGCTCTTACCAGAAACGTGTTTCTAACTCCTGAATCTAAAGGGAGATTTAACTCACTTAGCTGAACAAACGCACAGCAGAGCAGATTGAAGGATACGTTTCTTCTGTGTTTTAGGCAGAGTTTTACTGCTATTTCGTTATATGCGGGAATAGTGCTGGAAATGCCTGGAAATGCCTGTTTTGAGATCTCTCCACAGAAAGCGTTTCCAGACTTCCCCTTCAACACACGAGTTTAACTCTGTAAGTTGAATGCACACATTGAAGACCGTTCTGTTAGGTAGCTCCGTTTTGGTTTTAGAAGCAGACAGTTCTCCTTACAGCATATACTCCCATTCACTGAGAAATGTCCAAACGCAGCTCTTACCAGAAACGTGTTTCTAACTCCTGAATCTAAAGGGAGATTTAACTCACTTAGCTGAACAAACGCACAGCAGAGCAGATTGAAGGATACGTTTCTTCTGTGTTTTAGGCAGAGTTTTACTGCTATTTCGTTATATGCGGGAATAGTGCTGGAAATGCCTGGAAATGCCTGTTTTGAGATCTCTCCACAGAAAGCGTTTCCAGACTTCCCCTTCAACACACGAGTTTAACTCTGTAAGTTGAATGCACACATTGAAGACCGTTCTGTTAGGTAGCTCCGTTTTGGTTTTAGAAGCAGACAGTTCTCCTTACAGCATATACTCCCATTCACTGAGAAATGTCCAAACGCAGCTCTTACCAGAAACGTGTTTCTAACTCCTGAATCTAAAGGGAGATTTAACTCACTTAGCTGAACAAACGCACAGCAGAGCAGATTGAAGGATACGTTTCTTCTGTGTTTTAGGCAGAGTTTTACTGCTATTTCGTTATATGCGGGAATAGTGCTGGAAATGCCTGGAAATGCCTGTTTTGAGATCTCTCCACAGAAAGCGTTTCCAGACTTCCCCTTCAACACACGAGTTTAACTCTGTAAGTTGAATGCACACATTGAAGACCGTTCTGTTAGGTAGCTCCGTTTTGGTTTTAGAAGCAGACAGTTCTCCTTACAGCATATACTCCCATTCACTGAGAAATGTCCAAACGCAGCTCTTACCAGAAACGTGTTTCTAACTCCTGAATCTAAAGGGAGATTTAACTTACTTATCTGAACAAACGCACAGCAGAGCAGATTGAAGGATACGTTTCTTCTGTGTTTTAGGCAGAGTTTTACTGCTATTTCGTTATATGCGGGAATAGTGCTGGAAATGCCTGTTTTGAGATCTCTCCACAGAAAGCGTTTCCAGACTTCCCCTTCAACACACGAGTTTAACTCTGTAAGTTGAATGCACACATTGAAGACCGTTCTGTTAGGTAGCTCCGTTTTGGTTTTAGAAGCAGACAGTTCTCCTTACAGCATATACTCCCATTCACTGAGAAATGTCCAAACGCAGCTCTTACCAGAAACGTGTTTCTAACTCCTGAATCTAAAGGGAGATTTAACTCACTTAGCTGAACAAACGCACAGCAGAGCAGATTGAAGGATACGTTTCTTCTGTGTTTTAGGCAGAGTTTTACTGCTATTTCGTTATATGCGGGAATAGTGCTGGAAATGCCTGGAAATGCCTGTTTTGAGATCTCTCCACAGAAAGCGTTTCCAGACTTCCCCTTCAACACACGAGTTTAACTCTGTAAGTTGAATGCACACATTGAAGACCGTTCTGTTAGGTAGCTCCGTTTTGGTTTTAGAAGCAGACAGTTCTCCTTACAGCGTATACTCCCATTCACTGAGAAATGTCCAAACGCAGCTCTTACCAGAAACGTGTTTCTAACTCCTGAATCTAAAGGGAGATTTAACTCACTTAGCTGAACAAACGCACAGCAGAGCAGATTGAAGGATACGTTTCTTCTGTGTTTTAGGCAGAGTTTTACTGCTATTTCGTTATATGCGGGAATAGTGCTGGAAATGCCTGGAAATGCCTGTTTTGAGATCTCTCCACAGAAAGCGTTTCCAGACTTCCCCTTCAACACACGAGTTTAACTCTGTAAGTTGAATGCACACATTGAAGACCGTTCTGTTAGGTAGCTCCGTTTTGGTTTTAGAAGCAGACAGTTCTCCTTACAGCATATACTCCCATTCACTGAGAAATGTCCAAACGCAGCTCTTACCAGAAACATGTTTCTAACTCCTGAATCTAAAGGGAGATTTAACTCACTTAGCTGAACAAACGCACAGCAGAGCAGATTGAAGGATACGTTTCTTCTGTGTTTTAGGCAGAGTTTTACTGCTATTTCGTTATATGCGGGAATAGTGCTGGAAATGCCTGTTTTGAGATCTCTCCACAGAAAGCGTTTCCAGACTTCCCCTTCAACACACGAGTTTAACTCTGTAAGTTGAATGCACACATTGAAGACCGTTCTGTTAGGTAGCTCCGTTTTGGTTTTAGAAGCAGACAGTTCTCCTTACAGCATATACTCCCATTCACTGAGAAATGTCCAAACGCAGCTCTTAGTTTCTAACTCCTGAATCTAAAGGGAGATTTAACTCACTTAGCTGAACAAACGCACAGCAGAGCAGATTGAAGGATACGTTTCTTCTGTGTTTTAGGCAGAGTTTTACTGCTATTTCGTTATATGCGGGAATAGTGCTGGAAATGCCTGGAAATGCCTGTTTTGAGATCTCTCCACAGAAAGCGTTTCCAGACTTCCCTTTCAACACACGAGTTTAACTCTGTAAGTTGAATGCACACATTGAAGACCGTTCTGTTAGGTAGCTCCGTTTTGGTTTTAGAAGCAGACAGTTCTCCTTACAGCATATACTCCCATTCACTGAGAAATGTCCAAACGCAGCTCTTACCAGAAACGTGTTTCTAACTCCTGAATCTAAAGGGAGATTTAACTCACTTAGCTGAACAAACGCACAGCAGAGCAGATTGAAGGATACGTTTCTTCTGTGTTTTAGGCAGAGTTTTACTGCTATTTCGTTATATGCGGGAATAGTGCTGGAAATGCCTGGAAATGCCTGTTTTGAGATCTCTCCACAGAAAGCGTTTCCAGACTTCCCCTTCAACACACGAGTTTAACTCTGTAAGTTGAATGCACACATTGAAGACCGTTCTGTTAGGTAGCTCCGTTTTGGTTTTAGAAGCAGACAGTTCTCCTTACAGCATATACTCCCATTCACTGAGAAATGTCCAAACGCAGCTCTTACCAGAAACGTGTTTCTAACTCCTGAATCTAAAGGGAGATTTAACTCACTTAGCTGAACAAACGCACAGCAGAGCAGATTGAAGGATACGTTTCTTCTGTGTTTTAGGCAGAGTTTTACTGCTATTTCGTTATATGCGGGAATAGTGCTGGAAATGCCTGGAAATGCCTGTTTTGAGATCTCTCCACAGAAAGCGTTTCCAGACTTCCCCTTCAACACACGAGTTTAACTCTGTAAGTTGAATGCACACATTGAAGATCGTTCTGTTAGGTAGCTCCGTTTTGGTTTTAGAAGCAGACAGTTCTCCTTACAGCATATACTCCCATTCACTGAGAAATGTCCAAACGCAGCTCTTACCAGAAACGTGTTTCTAACTCCTGAATCTAAAGGGAGATTTAACTCACTTAGCTGAACAAACGCACAGCAGAGCAGATTGAAGGATACGTTTCTTCTGTGTTTTAGGCAGAGTTTTACTGCTATTTCGTTATATGCGGGAATAGTGCTGGAAATGCCTGGAAATGCCTGTTTTGAGATCTCTCCACAGAAAGCGTTTCCAGACTTCCCCTTCAACACACGAGTTTAACTCTGTAAGTTGAATGCACACATTGAAGACCGTTCTGTTAGGTAGCTCCGTTTTGGTTTTAGAAGCAGACAGTTCTCCTTACAGCATATACTCCCATTCACTGAGAAATGTCCAAACGCAGCTCTTACCAGAAACGTGTTTCTAACTCCTGAATCTAAAGGGAGATTTAACTCACTTAGCTGAACAAACGCACAGCAGAGCAGATTGAAGGATACGTTTCTTCTGTGTTTTAGGCAGAGTTTTACTGCTATTTCGTTATATGCGGGAATAGTGCTGGAAATGCCTGTTTTGAGATCTCTCCACAGAAAGCGTTTCCAGACTTCCCCTTCAACACACGAGTTTAACTCTGTAAGTTGAATGCACACATTGAAGACCGTTCTGTTAGGTAGCTCCGTTTTGGTTTTAGAAGCAGACAGTTCTCCTTACAGCATATACTCCCATTCACTGAGAAATGTCCAAACGCAGCTCTTACCAGAAACGTGTTTCTAACTCCTGAATCTAAAGGGAGATTTAACTCACTTAGCTGAACAAACGCACAGCAGAGCAGATTGAAGGATACGTTTCTTCTGTGTTTTAGGCAGAGTTTTACTGCTATTTCGTTATATGCGGGAATAGTGCTGGAAATGCCTGGAAATGCCTGTTTTGAGATCTCTCCACAGAAAGCGTTTCCAGACTTCCCCTTCAACACACGAGTTTAACTCTGTAAGTTGAATGCACACATTGAAGACCGTTCTGTTAGGTAGCTCCGTTTTGGTTTTAGAAGCAGACAGTTCTCCTTACAGCATATACTCCCATTCACTGAGAAATGTCCAAACGCAGCTCTTACCAGAAACGTGTTTCTAACTCCTGAATCTAAAGGGAGATTTAACTCACTTAGCTGAACAAACGCACAGCAGAGCAGATTGAAGGATACGTTTCTTCTGTGTTTTAGGCAGAGTTTTACTGCTATTTCGTTATATGCGGGAATAGTGCTGGAAATGCCTGGAAATGCCTGTTTTGAGATCTCTCCACAGAAAGCGTTTCCAGACTTCCCCTTCAACACACGAGTTTAACTCTGTAAGTTGAATGCACACATTGAAGACCGTTCTGTTAGGTAGCTCCGTTTTGGTTTTAGAAGCAGACAGTTCTCCTTACAGCATATACTCCCATTCACTGAGAAATGTCCAAACGCAGCTCTTACCAGAAACGTGTTTCTAACTCCTGAATCTAAAGGGAGATTTAACTCACTTAGCTGAACAAACGCACAGCAGAGCAGATTGAAGGATACGTTTCTTCTGTGTTTTAGGCAGAGTTTTACTGCTATTTCGTTATATGCGGGAATAGTGCTGGAAATGCCTGGAAATGCCTGTTTTGAGATCTCTCCACAGAAAGCGTTTCCAGACTTCCCCTTCAACACACGAGTTTAACTCTGTAAGTTGAATGCACACATTGAAGACCGTTCTGTTAGGTAGCTCCGTTTTGGTTTTAGAAGCAGACAGTTCTCCTTACAGCATATACTCCCATTCACTGAGAAATGTCCAAACGCAGCTCTTACCAGAAACGTGTTTCTAACTCCTGAATCTAAAGGGAGATTTAACTCACTTAGCTGAACAAACGCACAGCAGAGCAGATTGAAGGATACGTTTCTTCTGTGTTTTAGGCAGAGTTTTACTGCTATTTCGTTATATGCGGGAATAGTGCTGGAAATGCCTGGAAATGCCTGTTTTGAGATCTCTCCACAGAAAGCGTTTCCAGACTTCCCCTTCAACACACGAGTTTAACTCTGTAAGTTGAATGCACACATTGAAGACCGTTCTGTTAGGTAGCTCCGTTTTGGTTTTAGAAGCAGACAGTTCTCCTTACAGCATATACTCCCATTCACTGAGAAATGTCCAAACGCAGCTCTTACCAGAAACGTGTTTCTAACTCCTGAATCTAAAGGGAGATTTAACTCACTTAGCTGAACAAACGCACAGCAGAGCAGATTGAAGGATACGTTTCTTCTGTGTTTTAGGCAGAGTTTTACTGCTATTTCGTTATATGCGGGAATAGTGCTGGAAATGCCTGGAAATGCCTGTTTTGAGATCTCTCCACAGAAAGCGTTTCCAGACTTCCCTTTCAACACACGAGTTTAACTCTGTAAGTTGAATGCACACATTGAAGACCGTTCTGTTAGGTAGCTCCGTTTTGGTTTTAGAAGCAGACAGTTCTCCTTACAGCATATACTCCCATTCACTGAGAAATGTCCAAACGCAGCTCTTACCAGAAACGTGTTTCTAACTCCTGAATCTAAAGGGAGATTTAACTCACTTAGCTGAACAAACGCACAGCAGAGCAGATTGAAGGATACGTTTCTTCTGTGTTTTAGGCAGAGTTTTACTGCTATTTCGTTATATGCGGGAATAGTGCTGGAAATGCCTGTTTTGAGATCTCTCCACAGAAAGCGTTTCCAGACTTCCCCTTCAACACACGAGTTTAACTCTGTAAGTTGAATGCACACATTGAAGACCGTTCTGTTAGGTAGCTCCGTTTTGGTTTTAGAAGCAGACAGTTCTCCTTACAGCATATACTCCCATTCACTGAGAAATGTCCAAACGCAGCTCTTACCAGAAACGTGTTTCTAACTCCTGAATCTAAAGGGAGATTTAACTCACTTAGCTGAACAAACGCACAGCAGAGCAGATTGAAGGATACGTTTCTTCTGTGTTTTAGGCAGAGTTTTACTGCTATTTCGTTATATGCGGGAATAGTGCTGGAAATGCCTGTTTTGAGATCTCTCCACAGAAAGGGTTTCCAGACTTCCCCTTCAACACACGAGTTTAACTCTGTAAGTTGAATGCACACATTGAAGACCGTTCTGTTAGGTAGCTCCGTTTTGGTTTTAGAAGCAGACAGTTCTCCTTACAGCATATACTCCCATTCACTGAGAAATGTCCAAACGCAGCTCTTACCAGAAACGTGTTTCTAACTCCTGAATCTAAAGGGAGATTTAACTTACTTATCTGAACAAACGCACAGCAGAGCAGATTGAAGGATACGTTTCTTCTGTGTTTTAGGCAGAGTTTTACTGCTATTTCGTTATATGCGGGAATAGTGCTGGAAATGCCTGTTTTCACATCTCTCCACAGAAAGCGTTTCCAGACTTCCCCTTCAACACACGAGTTTAACTCTGTAAGTTGAATGCACACATTGAAGACCGTTCTGTTAGGTAGCTCCGTTTTGGTTTTAGAAGCAGACAGTTCTCCTTACAGCATATACTCCCATTCACTGAGAAATGTCCAAACGCAGCTCTTACCAGAAACGTGTTTCTAACTCCTGAATCTAAAGGGAGATTTAACTCACTTAGCTGAACAAACGCACAGCAGAGCAGATTGAAGGATACGTTTCTTCTGTGTTTTAGGCAGAGTTTTACTGCTATTTCGTTATATGCGGGAATAGTGCTGGAAATGCCTGGAAATGCCTGTTTTGAGATCTCTCCACAGAAAGCGTTTCCAGACTTCCCCTTCAACACACGAGTTTAACTCTGTAAGTTGAATGCACACATTGAAGACCGTTCTGTTAGGTAGCTCCGTTTTGGTTTTAGAAGCAGACAGTTCTCCTTACAGCATATACTCCCATTCACTGAGAAATGTCCAAACGCAGCTCTTACCAGAAACGTGTTTCTAACTCCTGAATCTAAAGGGAGATTTAACTCACTTAGCTGAACAAACGCACAGCAGAGCAGATTGAAGGATACGTTTCTTCTGTGTTTTAGGCAGAGTTTTACTGCTATTTCGTTATATGCGGGAATAGTGCTGGAAATGCCTGGAAATGCCTGTTTTGAGATCTCTCCACAGAAAGCGTTTCCAGACTTCCCCTTCAACACACGAGTTTAACTCTGTAAGTTGAATGCACACATTGAAGACCGTTCTGTTAGGTAGCTCCGTTTTGGTTTTAGAAGCAGACAGTTCTCCTTACAGCATATACTCCCATTCACTGAGAAATGTCCAAACGCAGCTCTTACCAGAAACGTGTTTCTAACTCCTGAATCTAAAGGGAGATTTAACTCACTTAGGTGAACAAACGCACAGCAGAGCAGATTGAAGGATACGTTTCTTCTGTGTTTTAGGCAGAGTTTTACTGCTATTTCGTTATATGCGGGAATAGTGCTGGAAATGCCTGGAAATGCCTGTTTTGAGATCTCTCCACAGAAAGCGTTTCCAGACTTCCCCTTCAACACACGAGTTTAACTCTGTAAGTTGAATGCACACATTGAAGACCGTTCTGTTAGGTAGCTCCGTTTTGGTTTTAGAAGCAGACAGTTCTCCTTACAGCATATACTCCCATTCACTGAGAAATGTCCAAACGCAGCTCTTACCAGAAACGTGTTTCTAACTCCTGAATCTAAAGGGAGATTTAACTCACTTAGCTGAACAAACGCACAGCAGAGCAGATTGAAGGATACGTTTCTTCTGTGTTTTAGGCAGAGTTTTACTGCTATTTCGTTATATGCGGGAATAGTGCTGGAAATGCCTGGAAATGCCTGTTTTGAGATCTCTCCACAGAAAGCGTTTCCAGACTTCCCCTTCAACACACGAGTTTAACTCTGTAAGTTGAATGCACACATTGAAGACCGTTCTGTTAGGTAGCTCCGTTTTGGTTTTAGAAGCAGACAGTTCTCCTTACAGCATATACTCCCATTCACTGAGAAATGTCCAAACGCAGCTCTTACCAGAAACGTGTTTCTAACTCCTGAATCTAAAGGGAGATTTAACTCACTTCGCTGAACAAACGCACAGCAGAGCAGATTGAAGGATACGTTTCTTCTGTGTTTTAGGCAGAGTTTTACTGCTATTTCGTTATATGCGGGAATAGTGCTGGAAATGCCTGGAAATGCCTGTTTTGAGATCTCTCCACAGAAAGCGTTTCCAGACTTCCCCTTCAACACACGAGTTTAACTCTGTAAGTTGAATGCACACATTGAAGACCGTTCTGTTAGGTAGCTCCGTTTTGGTTTTAGAAGCAGACAGTTCTCCTTACAGCATATACTCCCATTCACTGAGAAATGTCCAAACGCAGCTCTTACCAGAAACGTGTTTCTAACTCCTGAATCTAAAGGGAGATTTAACTCACTTAGCTGAACAAACGCACAGCAGAGCAGATTGAAGGATACGTTTCTTCTGTGTTTTAGGCAGAGTTTTACTGCTATTTCGTTATATGCGGGAATAGTGCTGGAAATGCCTGGAAATGCCTGTTTTGAGATCTCTCCACAGAAAGCGTTTCCAGACTTCCCCTTCAACACACGAGTTTAACTCTGTAAGTTGAATGCACACATTGAAGACCGTTCTGTTAGGTAGCTCCGTTTTGGTTTTAGAAGCAGACAGTTCTCCTTACAGCATATACTCCCATTCACTGAGAAATGTCCAAACGCAGCTCTTACCAGAAACGTGTTTCTAACTCCTGAATCTAAAGGGAGATTTAACTCACTTAGCTGAACAAACGCACAGCAGAGCAGATTGAAGGATACGTTTCTTCTGTGTTTTAGGCAGAGTTTTACTGCTATTTCGTTATATGCGGGAATAGTGCTGGAAATGCCTGGAAATGCCTGTTTTGAGATCTCTCCACAGAAAGCGTTTCCAGACTTCCCCTTCAACACACGAGTTTAACTCTGTAAGTTGAATGCACACATTGAAGACCGTTCTGTTAGGTAGCTCCGTTTTGGTTTTAGAAGCAGACAGTTCTCCTTACAGCATATACTCCCATTCACTGAGAAATGTCCAAACGCAGCTCTTACCAGAAACGTGTTTCTAACTCCTGAATCTAAAGGGAGATTTAACTTACTTATCTGAACAAACGCACAGCAGAGCAGATTGAAGGATACGTTTCTTCTGTGTTTTAGGCAGAGTTTTACTGCTATTTCGTTATATGCGGGAATAGTGCTGGAAATGCCTGTTTTGAGATCTCTCCACAGAAAGCGTTTCCAGACTTCCCCTTCAACACACGAGTTTAACTCTGTAAGTTGAATGCACACATTGAAGACCGTTCTGTTAGGTAGCTCCGTTTTGGTTTTAGAAGCAGACAGTTCTCCTTACAGCATATACTCCCATTCACTGAGAAATGTCCAAACGCAGCTCTTACCAGAAACGTGTTTCTAACTCCTGAATCTAAAGGGAGATTTAACTCACTTAGCTGAACAAACGCACAGCAGAGCAGATTGAAGGATACGTTTCTTCTGTGTTTTAGGCAGAGTTTTACTGCTATTTCGTTATATGCGGGAATAGTGCTGGAAATGCCTGGAAATGCCTGTTTTGAGATCTCTCCACAGAAAGCGTTTCCAGACTTCCCCTTCAACACACGAGTTTAACTCTGTAAGTTGAATGCACACATTGAAGACCGTTCTGTTAGGTAGCTCCGTTTTGGTTTTAGAAGCAGACAGTTCTCCTTACAGCGTATACTCCCATTCACTGAGAAATGTCCAAACGCAGCTCTTACCAGAAACGTGTTTCTAACTCCTGAATCTAAAGGGAGATTTAACTCACTTAGCTGAACAAATGCACAGCAGAGCAGATTGAAGGATACGTTTCTTCTGTGTTTTAGGCAGAGTTTTACTGCTATTTCGTTATATGCGGGAATAGTGCTGGAAATGCCTGGAAATGCCTGTTTTGAGATCTCTCCACAGAAAGCGTTTCCAGACTTCCCCTTCAACACACGAGTTTAACTCTGTAAGTTGAATGCACACATTGAAGACCGTTCTGTTAGGTAGCTCCGTTTTGGTTTTAGAAGCAGACAGTTCTCCTTACAGCATATACTCCCATTCACTGAGAAATGTCCAAACGCAGCTCTTACCAGAAACGTGTTTCTAACTCCTGAATCTAAAGGGAGATTTAACTCACTTAGCTGAACAAACGCACAGCAGAGCAGATTGAAGGATACGTTTCTTCTGTGTTTTAGGCAGAGTTTTACTGCTATTTCGTTATATGCGGGAATAGTGCTGGAAATGCCTGTTTTGAGATCTCTCCACAGAAAGCGTTTCCAGACTTCCCCTTCAACACACGAGTTTAACTCTGTAAGTTGAATGCACACATTGAAGACCGTTCTGTTAGGTAGCTCCGTTTTGGTTTTAGAAGCAGACAGTTCTCCTTACAGCATATACTCCCATTCACTGAGAAATGTCCAAACGCAGCTCTTACCAGAAACGTGTTTCTAACTCCTGAATCTAAAGGGAGATTTAACTCACTTAGCTGAACAAACGCACAGCAGAGCAGATTGAAGGATACGTTTCTTCTGTGTTTTAGGCAGAGTTTTACTGCTATTTCGTTATATGCGGGAATAGTGCTGGAAATGCCTGTTTTGAGATCTCTCCACAGAAAGCGTTTCCAGACTTCCCCTTCAACACACGAGTTTAACTCTGTAAGTTGAATGCACACATTGAAGACCGTTCTGTTAGGTAGCTCCGTTTTGGTTTTAGAAGCAGACAGTTCTCCTTACAGCATATACTCCCATTCACTGAGAAATGTCCAAACGCAGCTCTTACCAGAAACGTGTTTCTAACTCCTGAATCTAAAGGGAGATTTAACTCACTTAGCTGAACAAACGCACAGCAGAGCAGATTGAAGGATACGTTTCTTCTGTGTTTTAGGCAGAGTTTTACTGCTATTTCGTTATATGCGGGAATAGTGCTGGAAATGCCTGTTTTGAGATCTCTCCACAGAAAGCGTTTCCAGACTTCCCCTTCAACACACGAGTTTAACTCTGTAAGTTGAATGCACACATTGAAGACCGTTCTGTTAGGTAGCTCCGTTTTGGTTTTAGAAGCAGACAGTTCTCCTTACAGCATATACTCCCATTCACTGAGAAATGTCCAAACGCAGCTCTTACCAGAAACGTGTTTCTAACTCCTGAATCTAAAGGGAGATTTAACTCACTTAGCTGAACAAACGCACAGCAGAGCAGATTGAAGGATACGTTTCTTCTGTGTTTTAGGCAGAGTTTTACTGCTATTTCGTTATATGCGGGAATAGTGCTGGAAATGCCTGGAAATGCCTGTTTTGAGATCTCTCCACAGAAAGCGTTTCCAGACTTCCCCTTCAACACACGAGTTTAACTCTGTAAGTTGAATGCACACATTGAAGACCGTTCTGTTAGGTAGCTCCGTTTTGGTTTTAGAAGCAGACAGTTCTCCTTACAGCATATACTCCCATTCACTGAGAAATGTCCAAACGCAGCTCTTACCAGAAACGTGTTTCTAACTCCTGAATCTAAAGGGAGATTTAACTCACTTAGCTGAACAAACGCACAGCAGAGCAGATTGAAGGATACGTTTCTTCTGTGTTTTAGGCAGAGTTTTACTGCTATTTCGTTATATGCGGGAATAGTGCTGGAAATGCCTGGAAATGCCTGTTTTGAGATCTCTCCACAGAAAGCGTTTCCAGACTTCCCCTTCAACACACGAGTTTAACTCTGTAAGTTGAATGCACACATTGAAGACCGTTCTGTTAGGTAGCTCCGTTTTGGTTTTAGAAGCAGACAGTTCTCCTTACAGCATATACTCCCATTCACTGAGAAATGTCCAAACGCAGCTCTTACCAGAAACGTGTTTCTAACTCCTGAATCTAAAGGGAGATTTAACTCACTTAGCTGAACAAACGCACAGCAGAGCAGATTGAAGGATACGTTTCTTCTGTGTTTTAGGCAGAGTTTTACTGCTATTTCGTTATATGCGGGAATAGTGCTGGAAATGCCTGTTTTGAGATCTCTCCACAGAAAGCGTTTCCAGACTTCCCCTTCAACACACGAGTTTAACTCTGTAAGTTGAATGCACACATTGAAGACCGTTCTGTTAGGTAGCTCCGTTTTGGTTTTAGAAGCAGACAGTTCTCCTTACAGCATATACTCCCATTCACTGAGAAATGTCCAAACGCAGCTCTTACCAGAAACGTGTTTCTAACTCCTGAATCTAAAGGGAGATTTAACTCACTTAGCTGAACAAACGCACAGCAGAGCAGATTGAAGGATACGTTTCTTCTGTGTTTTAGGCAGAGTTTTACTGCTATTTCGTTATATGCGGGAATAGTGCTGGAAATGCCTGGAAATGCCTGTTTTGAGATCTCTCCACAGAAAGCGTTTCCAGACTTCCCCTTCAACACACGAGTTTAACTCTGTAAGTTGAATGCACACATTGAAGACCGTTCTGTTAGGTAGCTCCGTTTTGGTTTTAGAAGCAGACAGTTCTCCTTACAGCATATACTCCCATTCACTGAGAAATGTCCAAACGCAGCTCTTACCAGAAACGTGTTTCTAACTCCTGAATCTAAAGGGAGATTTAACTCACTTAGCTGAACAAACGCACAGCAGAGCAGATTGAAGGATACGTTTCTTCTGTGTTTTAGGCAGAGTTTTACTGCTATTTCGTTATATGCGGGAATAGTGCTGGAAATGCCTGGAAATGCCTGTTTTGAGATCTCTCCACAGAAAGCGTTTCCAGACTTCCCCTTCAACACACGAGTTTAACTCTGTAAGTTGAATGCACACATTGAAGACCGTTCTGTTAGGTAGCTCCGTTTTGGTTTTAGAAGCAGACAGTTCTCCTTACAGCATATACTCCCATTCACTGAGAAATGTCCAAACGCAGCTCTTACCAGAAACGTGTTTCTAACTCCTGAATCTAAAGGGAGATTTAACTCACTTAGCTGAACAAACGCACAGCAGAGCAGATTGAAGGATACGTTTCTTCTGTGTTTTAGGCAGAGTTTTACTGCTATTTCGTTATATGCGGGAATAGTGCTGGAAATGCCTGGAAATGCCTGTTTTGAGATCTCTCCACAGAAAGCGTTTCCAGACTTCCCCTTCAACACACGAGTTTAACTCTGTAAGTTGAATGCACACATTGAAGGTCGTTCTGTTAGGTAGCTCCGTTTTGGTTTTAGAAGCAGACAGTTCTCCTTACAGCATATACTCCCATTCACTGAGAAATGTCCAAACGCAGCTCTTACCAGAAACGTGTTTCTAACTCCTGAATCTAAAGGGAGATTTAACTCACTTAGCTGAACAAACGCACAGCAGAGCAGATTGAAGGATACGTTTCTTCTGTGTTTTAGGCAGAGTTTTACTGCTATTTCGTTATATGCGGGAATAGTGCTGGAAATGCCTGGAAATGCCTGTTTTGAGATCTCTCCACAGAAAGCGTTTCCAGACTTCCCCTTCAACACACGAGTTTAACTCTGTAAGTTGAATGCACACATTGAAGACCGTTCTGTTAGGTAGCTCCGTTTTGGTTTTAGAAGCAGACAGTTCTCCTTACAGCATATACTCCCATTCACTGAGAAATGTCCAAACGCAGCTCTTACCAGAAACGTGTTTCTAACTCCTGAATCTAAAGGGAGATTTAACTCACTTAGCTGAACAAACGCACAGCAGAGCAGATTGAAGGATACGTTTCTTCTGTGTTTTAGGCAGAGTTTTACTGCTATTTCGTTATATGCGGGAATAGTGCTGGAAATGCCTGTTTTGAGATCTCTCCACAGAAAGCGTTTCCAGACTTCCCCTTCAACACACGAGTTTAACTCTGTAAGTTGAATGCACACATTGAAGACCGTTCTGTTAGGTAGCTCCGTTTTGGTTTTAGAAGCAGACAGTTCTCCTTACAGCATATACTCCCATTCACTGAGAAATGTCCAAACGCAGCTCTTACCAGAAACGTGTTTCTAACTCCTGAATCTAAAGGGAGATTTAACTCACTTAGCTGAACAAACGCACAGCAGAGCAGATTGAAGGATACGTTTCTTCTGTGTTTTAGGCAGAGTTTTACTGCTATTTCGTTATATGCGGGAATAGTGCTGGAAATGCCTGGAAATGCCTGTTTTGAGATCTCTCCACAGAAAGCGTTTCCAGACTTCCCCTTCAACACACGAGTTTAACTCTGTAAGTTGAATGCACACATTGAAGACCGTTCTGTTAGGTAGCTCCGTTTTGGTTTTAGAAGCAGACAGTTCTCCTTACAGCTTATACTCCCATTCACTGAGAAATGTCCAAACGCAGCTCTTACCAGAAACGTGTTTCTAACTCCTGAATCTAAAGGGAGATTTAACTCACTTAGCTGAACAAACGCACAGCAGAGCAGATTGAAGGATACGTTTCTTCTGTGTTTTAGGCAGAGTTTTACTGCTATTTCGTTATATGCGGGAATAGTGCTGGAAATGCCTGGAAATGCCTGTTTTGAGATCTCTCCACAGAAAGCGTTTCCAGACTTCCCCTTCAACACACGAGTTTAACTCTGTAAGTTGAATGCACACATTGAAGACCGTTCTGTTAGGTAGCTCCGTTTTGGTTTTAGAAGCAGACAGTTCTCCTTACAGCATATACTCCCATTCACTGAGAAATGTCCAAACGCAGCTCTTACCAGAAACGTGTTTCTAACTCCTGAATCTAAAGGGAGATTTAACTCACTTAGCTGAACAAACGCACAGCAGAGCAGATTGAAGGATACGTTTCTTCTGTGTTTTAGGCAGAGTTTTACTGCTATTTCGTTATATGCGGGAATAGTGCTGGAAATGCCTGTTTTGAGATCTCTCCACAGAAAGCGTTTCCAGACTTCCCCTTCAACACACGAGTTTAACTCTGTAAGTTGAATGCACACATTGAAGACCGTTCTGTTAGGTAGCTCCGTTTTGGTTTTAGAAGCAGACAGTTCTCCTTACAGCATATACTCCCATTCACTGAGAAATGTCCAAACGCAGCTCTTACCAGAAACGTGTTTCTAACTCCTGAATCTAAAGGGAGATTTAACTCACTTAGCTGAACAAACGCACAGCAGAGCAGATTGAAGGATACGTTTCTTCTGTGTTTTAGGCAGAGTTTTACTGCTATTTCGTTATATGCGGGAATAGTGCTGGAAATGCCTGGAAATGCCTGTTTTGAGATCTCTCCACAGAAAGCGTTTCCAGACTTCCCCTTCAACACACGAGTTTAACTCTGTAAGTTGAATGCACACATTGAAGACCGTTCTGTTAGGTAGCTCCGTTTTGGTTTTAGAAGCAGACAGTTCTCCTTACAGCATATACTCCCATTCACTGAGAAATGTCCAAACGCAGCTCTTACCAGAAACGTGTTTCTAACTCCTGAATCTAAAGGGAGATTTAACTCACTTAGCTGAACAAACGCACAGCAGAGCAGATTGAAGGATACGTTTCTTCTGTGTTTTAGGCAGAGTTTTACTGCTATTTCGTTATATGCGGGAATAGTGCTGGAAATGCCTGGAAATGCCTGTTTTGAGATCTCTCCACAGAAAGCGTTTCCAGACTTCCCCTTCAACACACGAGTTTAACTCTGTAAGTTGAATGCACACATTGAAGACCGTTCTGTTAGGTAGCTCCGTTTTGGTTTTAGAAGCAGACAGTTCTCCTTACAGCATATACTCCCATTCACTGAGAAATGTCCAAACGCAGCTCTTACCAGAAACGTGTTTCTAACTCCTGAATCTAAAGGGAGATTTAACTCACTTAGCTGAACAAACGCACAGCAGAGCAGATTGAAGGATACGTTTCTTCTGTGTTTTAGGCAGAGTTTTACTGCTATTTCGTTATATGCGGGAATAGTGCTGGAAATGCCTGGAAATGCCTGTTTTGAGATCTCTCCACAGAAAGCGTTTCCAGACTTCCCCTTCAACACACGAGTTTAACTCTGTAAGTTGAATGCACACATTGAAGGTCGTTCTGTTAGGTAGCTCCGTTTTGGTTTTAGAAGCAGACAGTTCTCCTTACAGCATATACTCCCATTCACTGAGAAATGTCCAAACGCAGCTCTTACCAGAAACGTGTTTCTAACTCCTGAATCTAAAGGGAGATTTAACTCACTTAGCTGAACAAACGCACAGCAGAGCAGATTGAAGGATACGTTTCTTCTGTGTTTTAGGCAGAGTTTTACTGCTATTTCGTTATATGCGGGAATAGTGCTGGAAATGCCTGGAAATGCCTGTTTTGAGATCTCTCCACAGAAAGCGTTTCCAGACTTCCCCTTCAACACACGAGTTTAACTCTGTAAGTTGAATGCACACATTGAAGACCGTTCTGTTAGGTAGCTCCGTTTTGGTTTTAGAAGCAGACAGTTCTCCTTACAGCATATACTCCCATTCACTGAGAAATGTCCAAACGCAGCTCTTACCAGAAACGTGTTTCTAACTCCTGAATCTAAAGGGAGATTTAACTCACTTAGCTGAACAAACGCACAGCAGAGCAGATTGAAGGATACGTTTCTTCTGTGTTTTAGGCAGAGTTTTACTGCTATTTCGTTATATGCGGGAATAGTGCTGGAAATGCCTGTTTTGAGATCTCTCCACAGAAAGCGTTTCCAGACTTCCCCTTCAACACACGAGTTTAACTCTGTAAGTTGAATGCACACATTGAAGACCGTTCTGTTAGGTAGCTCCGTTTTGGTTTTAGAAGCAGACAGTTCTCCTTACAGCATATACTCCCATTCACTGAGAAATGTCCAAACGCAGCTCTTACCAGAAACGTGTTTCTAACTCCTGAATCTAAAGGGAGATTTAACTCACTTAGCTGAACAAACGCACAGCAGAGCAGATTGAAGGATACGTTTCTTCTGTGTTTTAGGCAGAGTTTTACTGCTATTTCGTTATATGCGGGAATAGTGCTGGAAATGCCTGGAAATGCCTGTTTTGAGATCTCTCCACAGAAAGCGTTTCCAGACTTCCCCTTCAACACACGAGTTTAACTCTGTAAGTTGAATGCACACATTGAAGACCGTTCTGTTAGGTAGCTCCGTTTTGGTTTTAGAAGCAGACAGTTCTCCTTACAGCTTATACTCCCATTCACTGAGAAATGTCCAAACGCAGCTCTTACCAGAAACGTGTTTCTAACTCCTGAATCTAAAGGGAGATTTAACTCACTTAGCTGAACAAACGCACAGCAGAGCAGATTGAAGGATACGTTTCTTCTGTGTTTTAGGCAGAGTTTTACTGCTATTTCGTTATATGCGGGAATAGTGCTGGAAATGCCTGGAAATGCCTGTTTTGAGATCTCTCCACAGAAAGCGTTTCCAGACTTCCCCTTCAACACACGAGTTTAACTCTGTAAGTTGAATGCACACATTGAAGACCGTTCTGTTAGGTAGCTCCGTTTTGGTTTTAGAAGCAGACAGTTCTCCTTACAGCATATACTCCCATTCACTGAGAAATGTCCAAACGCAGCTCTTACCAGAAACGTGTTTCTAACTCCTGAATCTAAAGGGAGATTTAACTCACTTAGCTGAACAAACGCACAGCAGAGCAGATTGAAGGATACGTTTCTTCTGTGTTTTAGGCAGAGTTTTACTGCTATTTCGTTATATGCGGGAATAGTGCTGGAAATGCCTGGAAATGCCTGTTTTGAGATCTCTCCACAGAAAGCGTTTCCAGACTTCCCCTTCAACACACGAGTTTAACTCTGTAAGTTGAATGCACACATTGAAGACCGTTCTGTTAGGTAGCTCCGTTTTGGTTTTAGAAGCAGACAGTTCTCCTTACAGCATATACTCCCATTCACTGAGAAATGTCCAAACGCAGCTCTTACCAGAAACGTGTTTCTAACTCCTGAATCTAAAGGGAGATTTAACTCACTTAGCTGAACAAACGCACAGCAGAGCAGATTGAAGGATACGTTTCTTCTGTGTTTTAGGCAGAGTTTTACTGCTATTTCGTTATATGCGGGAATAGTGCTGGAAATGCCTGGTAATGCCTGTTTTGAGATCTCTCCACAGAAAGCGTTTCCAGACTTCCCCTTCAACACACGAGTTTAACTCTGTAAGTTGAATGCACACATTGAAGACCGTTCTGTTAGGTAGCTCCGTTTTGGTTTTAGAAGCAGACAGTTCTCCTTACAGCATATACTCCCATTCACTGAGAAATGTCCAAACGCAGCTCTTACCAGAAACGTGTTTCTAACTCCTGAATCTAAAGGGAGATTTAACTCACTTAGCTGAACAAACGCACAGCAGAGCAGATTGAAGGATACGTTTCTTCTGTGTTTTAGGCAGAGTTTTACTGCTATTTCGTTATATGCGGGAATAGTGCTGGAAATGCCTGGAAATGCCTGTTTTGAGATCTCTCCACAGAAAGCGTTTCCAGACTTCCCCTTCAACACACGAGTTTAACTCTGTAAGTTGAATGCACACATTGAAGACCGTTCTGTTAGGTAGCTCCGTTTTGGTTTTAGAAGCAGACAGTTCTCCTTACAGCATATACTCCCATTCACTGAGAAATGTCCAAACGCAGCTCTTACCAGAAACGTGTTTCTAACTCCTGAATCTAAAGGGAGATTTAACTCACTTAGCTGAACAAACGCACAGCAGAGCAGATTGAAGGATACGTTTCTTCTGTGTTTTAGGCAGAGTTTTACTGCTATTTCGTTATATGCGGGAATAGTGCTGGAAATGCCTGTTTTGAGATCTCTCCACAGAAAGCGTTTCCAGACTTCCCCTTCAACACACGAGTTTAACTCTGTAAGTTGAATGCACACATTGAAGACCGTTCTGTTAGGTAGCTCCGTTTTGGTTTTAGAAGCAGACAGTTCTCCTTACAGCATATACTCCCATTCACTGAGAAATGTCCAAACGCAGCTCTTACCAGAAACGTGTTTCTAACTCCTGAATCTAAAGGGAGATTTAACTCACTTAGCTGAACAAACGCACAGCAGAGCAGATTGAAGGATACGTTTCTTCTGTGTTTTAGGCAGAGTTTTACTGCTATTTCGTTATATGCGGGAATAGTGCTGGAAATGCCTGTTTTGAGATCTCTCCACAGAAAGCGTTTCCAGACTTCCCCTTCAACACACGAGTTTAACTCTGTAAGTTGAATGCACACATTGAAGACCGTTCTGTTAGGTAGCTCCGTTTTGGTTTTAGAAGCAGACAGTTCTCCTTACAGCATATACTCCCATTCACTGAGAAATGTCCAAACGCAGCTCTTACCAGAAACGTGTTTCTAACTCCTGAATCTAAAGGGAGATTTAACTTACTTATCTGAACAAACGCACAGCAGAGCAGATTGAAGGATACGTTTCTTCTGTGTTTTAGGCAGAGTTTTACTGCTATTTCGTTATATGCGGGAATAGTGCTGGAAATGCCTGTTTTCAGATCTCTCCACAGAAAGCGTTTCCAGACTTCCCCTTCAACACACGAGTTTAACTCTGTAAGTTGAATGCACACATTGAAGACCGTTCTGTTAGGTAGCTCCGTTTTGGTTTTAGAAGCAGACAGTTCTCCTTACAGCATATACTCCCATTCACTGAGAAATGTCCAAACGCAGCTCTTACCAGAAACGTGTTTCTAACTCCTGAATCTAAAGGGAGATTTAACTCACTTAGCTGAACAAACGCACAGCAGAGCAGATTGAAGGATACGTTTCTTCTGTGTTTTAGGCAGAGTTTTACTGCTATTTCGTTATATGCGGGAATAGTGCTGGAAATGCCTGGAAATGCCTGTTTTGAGATCTCTCCACAGAAAGCGTTTCCAGACTTCCCCTTCAACACACGAGTTTAACTCTGTAAGTTGAATGCACACATTGAAGACCGTTCTGTTAGGTAGCTCCGTTTTGGTTTTAGAAGCAGACAGTTCTCCTTACAGCATATACTCCCATTCACTGAGAAATGTCCAAACGCAGCTCTTACCAGAAACGTGTTTCTAACTCCTGAATCTAAAGGGAGATTTAACTCACTTAGCTGAACAAACGCACAGCAGAGCAGATTGAAGGATACGTTTCTTCTGTGTTTTAGGCAGAGTTTTACTGCTATTTCGTTATATGCGGGAATAGTGCTGGAAATGCCTGTTTTGAGATCTCTCCACAGAAAGCGTTTCCAGACTTCCCCTTCAACACACGAGTTTAACTCTGTAAGTTGAATGCACACATTGAAGACCGTTCTGTTAGGTAGCTCCGTTTTGGTTTTAGAAGCAGACAGTTCTCCTTACAGCATATACTCCCATTCACTGAGAAATGTCCAAACGCAGCTCTTACCAGAAACGTGTTTCTAACTCCTGAATCTAAAGGGAGATTTAACTCACTTAGCTGAACAAACGCACAGCAGAGCAGATTGAAGGATACGTTTCTTCTGTGTTTTAGGCAGAGTTTTACTGCTATTTCGTTATATGCGGGAATAGTGCTGGAAATGCCTGTTTTGAGATCTCTCCACAGAAAGCGTTTCCAGACTTCCCCTTCAACACACGAGTTTAACTCTGTAAGTTGAATGCACACATTGAAGACCGTTCTGTTAGGTAGCTCCGTTTTGGTTTTAGAAGCAGACAGTTCTCCTTACAGCATATACTCCCATTCACTGAGAAATGTCCAAACGCAGCTCTTACCAGAAACGTGTTTCTAACTCCTGAATCTAAAGGGAGATTTAACTCACTTAGCTGAACAAACGCACAGCAGAGCAGATTGAAGGATACGTTTCTTCTGTGTTTTAGGCAGAGTTTTACTGCTATTTCGTTATATGCGGGAATAGTGCTGGAAATGCCTGGAAATGCCTGTTTTGAGATCTCTCCACAGAAAGCGTTTCCAGACTTCCCCTTCAACACACGAGTTTAACTCTGTAAGTTGAATGCACACATTGAAGACCGTTCTGTTAGGTAGCTCCGTTTTGGTTTTAGAAGCAGACAGTTCTCCTTACAGCATATACTCCCATTCACTGAGAAATGTCCAAACGCAGCTCTTACCAGAAACGTGTTTCTAACTCCTGAATCTAAAGGGAGATTTAACTCACTTAGCTGAACAAACGCACAGCAGAGCAGATTGAAGGATACGTTTCTTCTGTGTTTTAGGCGGAGTTTTACTGCTATTTCGTTATATGCGGGAATAGTGCTGGAAATGCCTGGAAATGCCTGTTTTGAGATCTCTCCACAGAAAGCGTTTCCAGACTTCCCCTTCAACACACGAGTTTAACTCTGTAAGTTGAATGCACACATTGAAGACCGTTCTGTTAGGTAGCTCCGTTTTGGTTTTAGAAGCAGACAGTTCTCCTTACAGCATATACTCCCATTCACTGAGAAATGTCCAAACGCAGCTCTTACCAGAAACGTGTTTCTAACTCCTGAATCTAAAGGGAGATTTAACTCACTTAGCTGAACAAACGCACAGCAGAGCAGATTGAAGGATACGTTTCTTCTGTGTTTTAGGCAGAGTTTTACTGCTATTTCGTTATATGCGGGAATAGTGCTGGAAATGCCTGTTTTGAGATCTCTCCACAGAAAGCGTTTCCAGACTTCCCCTTCAACACACGAGTTTAACTCTGTAAGTTGAATGCACACATTGAAGACCGTTCTGTTAGGTAGCTCCGTTTTGGTTTTAGAAGCAGACAGTTCTCCTTACAGCATATACTCCCATTCACTGAGAAATGTCCAAACGCAGCTCTTACCAGAAACGTGTTTCTAACTCCTGAATCTAAAGGGAGATTTAACTCACTTAGCTGAACAAACGCACAGCAGAGCAGATTGAAGGATACGTTTCTTCTGTGTTTTAGGCAGAGTTTTACTGCTATTTCGTTATATGCGGGAATAGTGCTGGAAATGCCTGGAAATGCCTGTTTTGAGATCTCTCCACAGAAAGCGTTTCCAGACTTCCCCTTCAACACACGAGTTTAACTCTGTAAGTTGAATGCACACATTGAAGACCGTTCTGTTAGGTAGCTCCGTTTTGGTTTTAGAAGCAGACAGTTCTCCTTACAGCATATACTCCCATTCACTGAGAAATGTCCAAACGCAGCTCTTACCAGAAACGTGTTTCTAACTCCTGAATCTAAAGGGAGATTTAACTCACTTAGCTGAACAAACGCACAGCAGAGCAGATTGAAGGATACGTTTCTTCTGTGTTTTAGGCAGAGTTTTACTGCTATTTCGTTATATGCGGGAATAGTGCTGGAAATGCCTGGAAATGCCTGTTTTGAGATCTCTCCACAGAAAGCGTTTCCAGACTTCCCCTTCAACACACGAGTTTAACTCTGTAAGTTGAATGCACACATTGAAGACCGTTCTGTTAGGTAGCTCCGTTTTGGTTTTAGAAGCAGACAGTTCTCCTTACAGCATATACTCCCATTCACTGAGAAATGTCCAAACGCAGCTCTTACCAGAAACGTGTTTCTAACTCCTGAATCTAAAGGGAGATTTAACTCACTTAGCTGAACAAACGCACAGCAGAGCAGATTGAAGGATACGTTTCTTCTGTGTTTTAGGCAGAGTTTTACTGCTATTTCGTTATATGCGGGAATAGTGCTGGAAATGCCTGGAAATGCCTGTTTTGAGATCTCTCCACAGAAAGCGTTTCCAGACTTCCCCTTCAACACACGAGTTTAACTCTGTAAGTTGAATGCACACATTGAAGACCGTTCTGTTAGGTAGCTCCGTTTTGGTTTTAGAAGCAGACAGTTCTCCTTACAGCATATACTCCCATTCACTGAGAAATGTCCAAACGCAGCTCTTACCAGAAACGTGTTTCTAACTCCTGAATCTAAAGGGAGATTTAACTCACTTAGCTGAACAAACGCACAGCAGAGCAGATTGAAGGATACGTTTCTTCTGTGTTTTAGGCAGAGTTTTACTGCTATTTCGTTATATGCGGGAATAGTGCTGGAAATGCCTGTTTTGAGATCTCTCCACAGAAAGCATTTCCAGACTTCCCCTTCAACACACGAGTTTAACTCTGTAAGTTGAATGCACACATTGAAGACCGTTCTGTTAGGTAGCTCCGTTTTGGTTTTAGAAGCAGACAGTTCTCCTTACAGCATATACTCCCATTCACTGAGAAATGTCCAAACGCAGCTCTTACCAGAAACGTGTTTCTAACTCCTGAATCTAAAGGGAGATTTAACTCACTTAGCTGAACAAACGCACAGCAGAGCACATTGAAGGATACGTTTCTTCTGTGTTTTAGGCAGAGTTTTACTGCTATTTCGTTATATGCGGGAATAGTGCTGGAAATGCCTGTTTTGAGATCTCTCCACAGAAAGCGTTTCCAGACTTCCCCTTCAACACACGAGTTTAACTCTGTAAGTTGAATGCACACATTGAAGACCGTTCTGTTAGGTAGCTCCGTTTTGGTTTTAGAAGCAGACAGTTCTCCTTACAGCATATACTCCCATTCACTGAGAAATGTCCAAACGCAGCTCTTACCAGAAACGTGTTTCTAACTCCTGAATCTAAAGGGAGATTTAACTCACTTAGCTGAACAAACGCACAGCAGAGCAGATTGAAGGATACGTTTCTTCTGTGTTTTAGGCAGAGTTTTACTGCTATTTCGTTATATGCGGGAATAGTGCTGGAAATGCCTGTTTTGAGATCTCTCCACAGAAAGCGTTTCCAGACTTCCCCTTCAACACACGAGTTTAACTCTGTAAGTTGAATGCACACATTGAAGACCGTTCTGTTAGGTAGCTCCGTTTTGGTTTTAGAAGCAGACAGTTCTCCTTACAGCATATACTCCCATTCACTGAGAAATGTCCAAACGCAGCTCTTACCAGAAACGTGTTTCTAACTCCTGAATCTAAAGGGAGATTTAACTCACTTAGCTGAACAAACACACAGCAGAGCAGATTGAAGGATACGTTTCTTCTGTGTTTTAGGCAGAGTTTTACTGCTATTTCGTTATATGCGGGAATAGTGCTGGAAATGCCTGTTTTGAGATCTCTCCACAGAAAGCGTTTCCAGACTTCCCCTTCAACACACGAGTTTAACTCTGTAAGTTGAATGCACACATTGAAGACCGTTCTGTTAGGTAGCTCCGTTTTGGTTTTAGAAGCAGACAGTTCTCCTTACAGCATATACTCCCATTCACTGAGAAATGTCCAAACGCAGCTCTTACCAGAAACGTGTTTCTAACTCCTGAATCTAAAGGGAGATTTAACTCACTTAGCTGAACAAACGCACAGCAGAGCAGATTGAAGGATACGTTTCTTCTGTGTTTTAGGCAGAGTTTTACTGCTATTTCGTTATATGCGGGAATAGTGCTGGAAATGCCTGTTTTGAGATCTCTCCACAGAAAGCGTTTCCAGACTTCCCCTTCAACACACGAGTTTAACTCTGTAAGTTGAATGCACACATTGAAGACCGTTCTGTTAGGTAGCTCCGTTTTGGTTTTTTAAGCAGACAGTTCTCCTTACAGCATATACTCCCATTCACTGAGAAATGTCCAAACGCAGCTCTTACCAGAAACGTGTTTCTAACTCCTGAATCTAAAGGGAGATTTAACTCACTTAGCTGAACAAACGCACAGCAGAGCAGATTGAAGGATACGTTTCTTCTGTGTTTTAGGCAGAGTTTTACTGCTATTTCGTTATATGCGGGAATAGTGCTGGAAATGCCTGGAAATGCCTGTTTTGAGATCTCTCCACAGAAAGCGTTTCCAGACTTCCCCTTCAACACACGAGTTTAACTCTGTAAGTTGAATGCACACATTGAAGACCGTTCTGTTAGGTAGCTCCGTTTTGGTTTTAGAAGCAGACAGTTCTCCTTACAGCATATACTCCCATTCACTGAGAAATGTCCAAACGCAGCTCTTACCAGAAACGTGTTTCTAACTCCTGAATCTAAAGGGAGATTTAACTCACTTAGCTGAACAAACGCACAGCAGAGCAGATTGAAGGATACGTTTCTTCTGTGTTTTAGGCAGAGTTTTACTGCTATTTCGTTATATGCGGGAATAGTGCTGGAAATGCCTGTTTTGAGATCTCTCCACAGAAAGCGTTTCCAGACTTCCCCTTCAACACACGAGTTTAACTCTGTAAGTTGAATGCACACATTGAAGACCGTTCTGTTAGGTAGCTCCGTTTTGGTTTTAGAAGCAGACAGTTCTCCTTACAGCATATACTCCCATTCACTGAGAAATGTCCAAACGCAGCTCTTACCAGAAACGTGTTTCTAACTCCTGAATCTAAAGGGAGATTTAACTCACTTAGCTGAACAAACGCACAGCAGAGCAGATTGAAGGATACGTTTCTTCTGTGTTTTAGGCAGAGTTTTACTGCTATTTCGTTATATGCGGGAATAGTGCTGGAAATGCCTGTTTTGAGATCTCTCCACAGAAAGCGTTTCCAGACTTCCCCTTCAACACACGAGTTTAACTCTGTAAGTTGAATGCACACATTGAAGACCGTTCTGTTAGGTAGCTCCGTTTTGGTTTTAGAAGCAGACAGTTCTCCTTACAGCATATACTCCCATTCACTGAGAAATGTCCAAACGCAGCTCTTACCAGAAACGTGTTTCTAACTCCTGAATCTAAAGGGAGATTTAACTCACTTAGCTGAACAAACGCACAGCAGAGCAGATTGAAGGATACGTTTCTTCTGTGTTTTAGGCAGAGTTTTACTGCTATTTCGTTATATGCGGGAATAGTGCTGGAAATGCCTGGAAATGCCTGTTTTGAGATCTCTCCACAGAAAGCGTTTCCAGACTTCCCCTTCAACACACGAGTTTAACTCTGTAAGTTGAATGCACACATTGAAGACCGTTCTGTTAGGTAGCTCCGTTTTGGTTTTAGAAGCAGACAGTTCTCCTTACAGCATATACTCCCATTCACTGAGAAATGTCCAAACGCAGCTCTTACCAGAAACGTGTTTCTAACTCCTGAATCTAAAGGGAGATTTAACTCACTTAGCTGAACAAACGCACAGCAGAGCAGATTGAAGGATACGTTTCTTCTGTGTTTTAGGCAGAGTTTTACTGCTATTTCGTTATATGCGGGAATAGTGCTGGAAATGCCTGTTTTGAGATCTCTCCACAGAAAGCGTTTCCAGACTTCCCCTTCAACACACGAGTTTCACTCTGTAAGTTGAATGACCACATTGAAGACCATTCTGTTAGGTAGCTCCGTTTTGGTTTTAGAAGCAGACAGTTCTCCTTACAGCATATACTCCCATTCACTGAGAAATGTCCAAACGCAGCTCTTACCAGAAACGTGTTTCTAACTCCTGAATCTAAAGGGAGATTTAACTCACTTAGCTGAACAAACGCACAGCAGAGCAGATTGAAGGATACGTTTCTTCTGTGTTTTAGGCAGAGTTTTACTGCTATTTCGTTATATGCGGGAATAGTGCTGGAAATGCCTGGAAATGCCTGTTTTGAGATCTCTCCACAGAAAGCGTTTCCAGACTTCCCCTTCAACACACGAGTTTAACTCTGTAAGTTGAATGCACACATTGAAGACCGTTCTGTTAGGTAGCTCCGTTTTGGTTTTAGAAGCAGACAGTTCTCCTTACAGCATATACTCCCATTCACTGAGAAATGTCCAAACGCAGCTCTTACCAGAAACGTGTTTCTAACTCCTGAATCTAAAGGGAGATTTAACTCACTTAGCTGAACAAACGCACAGCAGAGCAGATTGAAGGATACGTTTCTTCTGTGTTTTAGGCAGAGTTTTACTGCTATTTCGTTATATGCGGGAATAGTGCTGGAAATGCCTGGAAATGCCTGTTTTGAGATCTCTCCACAGAAAGCGTTTCCAGACTTCCCCTTCAACACACGAGTTTAACTCTGTAAGTTGAATGCACACATTGAAGACCGTTCTGTTAGGTAGCTCCGTTTTGGTTTTAGAAGCAGACAGTTCTCCTTACAGCATATACTCCCATTCACTGAGAAATGTCCAAACGCAGCTCTTACCAGAAACGTGTTTCTAACTCCTGAATCTAAAGGGAGATTTAACTCACTTAGCTGAACAAACGCACAGCAGAGCAGATTGAAGGATACGTTTCTTCTGTGTTTTAGGCAGAGTTTTACTGCTATTTCGTTATATGCGGGAATAGTGCTGGAAATGCCTGGAAATGCCTGTTTTGAGATCTCTCCACAGAAAGCGTTTCCAGACTTCCCCTTCAACACACGAGTTTAACTCTGTAAGTTGAATGCACACATTGAAGACCGTTCTGTTAGGTAGCTCCGTTTTGGTTTTAGAAGCAGACAGTTCTCCTTACAGCATATACTCCCATTCACTGAGAAATGTCCAAACGCAGCTCTTACCAGAAACGTGTTTCTAACTCCTGAATCTAAAGGGAGATTTAACTCACTTAGCTGAACAAACGCACAGCAGAGCAGATTGAAGGATACGTTTCTTCTGTGTTTTAGGCAGAGTTTTACTGCTATTTCGTTATATGCGGGAATAGTGCTGGAAATGCCTGTTTTGAGATCTCTCCACAGAAAGCGTTTCCAGACTTCCCCTTCAACACACGAGTTTAACTCTGTAAGTTGAATGCACACATTGAAGACCGTTCTGTTAGGTAGCTCCGTTTTGGTTTTAGAAGCAGACAGTTCTCCTTACAGCATATACTCCCATTCACTGAGAAATGTCCAAACGCAGCTCTTACCAGAAACGTGTTTCTAACTCCTGAATCTAAAGGGAGATTTAACTCACTTAGCTGAACAAACGCACAGCAGAGCAGATTGAAGGATACGTTTCTTCTGTGTTTTAGGCAGAGTTTTACTGCTATTTCGTTATATGCGGGAATAGTGCTGGAAATGCCTGGAAATGCCTGTTTTGAGATCTCTCCACAGAAAGCGTTTCCAGACTTCCCCTTCAACACACGAGTTTAACTCTGTAAGTTGAATGCACACATTGAAGACCGTTCTGTTAGGTAGCTCCGTTTTGGTTTTAGAAGCAGACAGTTCTCCTTACAGCATATACTCCCATTCACTGAGAAATGTCCAAACGCAGCTCTTACCAGAAACGTGTTTCTAACTCCTGAATCTAAAGGGAGATTTAACTCACTTAGCTGAACAAACGCACAGCAGAGCAGATTGAAGGATACGTTTCTTCTGTGTTTTAGGCAGAGTTTTACTGCTATTTCGTTATATGCGGGAATAGTGCTGGAAATGCCTGTTTTGAGATCTCTCCACAGAAAGCGTTTCCAGACTTCCCCTTCAACACACGAGTTTCACTCTGTAAGTTGAATGACCACATTGAAGACCATTCTGTTAGGTAGCTCCGTTTTGGTTTTAGAAGCAGACAGTTCTCCTTACAGCATATACTCCCATTCACTGAGAAATGTCCAAACGCAGCTCTTACCAGAAACGTGTTTCTAACTCCTGAATCTAAAGGGAGATTTAACTCACTTAGCTGAACAAACGCACAGCAGAGCAGATTGAAGGATACGTTTCTTCTGTGTTTTAGGCAGAGTTTTACTGCTATTTCGTTATATGCGGGAATAGTGCTGGAAATGCCTGTTTTGAGATCTCTCCACAGAAAGCGTTTCCAGACTTCCCCTTCAACACACGAGTTTAACTCTGTAAGTTGAATGCACACATTGAAGACCGTTCTGTTAGGTAGCTCCGTTTTGGTTTTAGAAGCAGACAGTTCTCCTTACAGCATATACTCCCATTCACTGAGAAATGTCCAAACGCAGCTCTTACCAGAAACGTGTTTCTAACTCCTGAATCTAAAGGGAGATTTAACTCACTTAGCTGAACAAACGCACAGCAGAGCAGATTGAAGGATACGTTTCTTCTGTGTTTTAGGCAGAGTTTTACTGCTATTTCGTTATATGCGGGAATAGTGCTGGAAATGCCTGTTTTGAGATCTCTCCACAGAAAGCGTTTCCAGACTTCCCCTTCAACACACGAGTTTAACTCTGTAAGTTGAATGCACACATTGAAGACCGTTCTGTTAGGTAGCTCCGTTTTGGTTTTAGAAGCAGACAGTTCTCCTTACAGCATATACTCCCATTCACTGAGAAATGTCCAAACGCAGCTCTTACCAGAAACGTGTTTCTAACTCCTGAATCTAAAGGGAGATTTAACTCACTTAGCTGAACAAACGCACAGCAGAGCAGATTGAAGGATACGTTTCTTCTGTGTTTTAGGCAGAGTTTTACTGCTATTTCGTTATATGCGGGAATAGTGCTGGAAATGCCTGGAAATGCCTGTTTTGAGATCTCTCCACAGAAAGCGTTTCCAGACTTCCCCTTCAACACACGAGTTTAACTCTGTAAGTTGAATGCACACATTGAAGACCGTTCTGTTAGGTAGCTCCGTTTTGGTTTTAGAAGCAGACAGTTCTCCTTACAGCATATACTCCCATTCACTGAGAAATGTCCAAACGCAGCTCTTACCAGAAACGTGTTTCTAACTCCTGAATCTAAAGGGAGATTTAACTCACTTAGCTGAACAAACGCACAGCAGAGCAGATTGAAGGATACGTTTCTTCTGTGTTTTAGGCAGAGTTTTACTGCTATTTCGTTATATGCGGGAATAGTGCTGGAAATGCCTGGAAATGCCTGTTTTGAGATCTCTCCACAGAAAGCGTTTCCAGACTTCCCCTTCAACACACGAGTTTAACTCTGTAAGTTGAATGCACACATTGAAGACCGTTCTGTTAGGTAGCTCCGTTTTGGTTTTAGAAGCAGACAGTTCTCCTTACAGCATATACTCCCATTCACTGAGAAATGTCCAAACGCAGCTCTTACCAGAAACGTGTTTCTAACTCCTGAATCTAAAGGGAGATTTAACTCACTTAGCTGAACAAACGCACAGCAGAGCAGATTGAAGGATACGTTTCTTCTGTGTTTTAGGCAGAGTTTTACTGCTATTTCGTTATATGCGGGAATAGTGCTGGAAATGCCTGTTTTGAGATCTCTCCACAGAAAGCGTTTCCAGACTTCCCCTTCAACACACGAGTTTAACTCTGTAAGTTGAATGCACACATTGAAGACCGTTCTGTTAGGTAGCTCCGTTTTGGTTTTAGAAGCAGACAGTTCTCCTTACAGCATATACTCCCATTCACTGAGAAATGTCCAAACGCAGCTCTTACCAGAAACGTGTTTCTAACTCCTGAATCTAAAGGGAGATTTAACTCACTTAGCTGAACAAACGCACAGCAGAGCAGATTGAAGGATACGTTTCTTCTGTGTTTTAGGCAGAGTTTTACTGCTATTTCGTTATATGCGGGAATAGTGCTGGAAATGCCTGGAAATGCCTGTTTTGAGATCTCTCCACAGAAAGCGTTTCCAGACTTCCCCTTCAACACACGAGTTTAACTCTGTAAGTTGAATGCACACATTGAAGACCGTTCTGTTAGGTAGCTCCGTTTTGGTTTTAGAAGCAGACAGTTCTCCTTACAGCATATACTCCCATTCACTGAGAAATGTCCAAACGCAGCTCTTACCAGAAACGTGTTTCTAACTCCTGAATCTAAAGGGAGATTTAACTCACTTAGCTGAACAAACGCACAGCAGAGCAGATTGAAGGATACGTTTCTTCTGTGTTTTAGGCAGAGTTTTACTGCTATTTCGTTATATGCGGGAATAGTGCTGGAAATGCCTGTTTTGAGATCTCTCCACAGAAAGCGTTTCCAGACTTCCCCTTCAACACACGAGTTTAACTCTGTAAGTTGAATGCACACATTGAAGACCGTTCTGTTAGGTAGCTCCGTTTTGGTTTTAGAAGCAGACAGTTCTCCTTACAGCATATACTCCCATTCACTGAGAAATGTCCAAACGCAGCTCTTACCAGAAACGTGTTTCTAACTCCTGAATCTAAAGGGAGATTTAACTCACTTAGCTGAACAAACGCACAGCAGAGCAGATTGAAGGATACGTTTCTTCTGTGTTTTAGGCAGAGTTTTACTGCTATTTCGTTATATGCGGGAATAGTGCTGGAAATGCCTGTTTTGAGATCTCTCCACAGAAAGCGTTTCCAGACTTCCCCTTCAACACACGAGTTTCACTCTGTAAGTTGAATGACCACATTGAAGACCATTCTGTTAGGTAGCTCCGTTTTGGTTTTAGAAGCAGACAGTTCTCCTTACAGCATATACTCCCATTCACTGAGAAATGTCCAAACGCAGCTCTTACCAGAAACGTGTTTCTAACTCCTGAATCTAAAGGGAGATTTAACTCACTTAGCTGAACAAACGCACAGCAGAGCAGATTGAAGGATACGTTTCTTCTGTGTTTTAGGCAGAGTTTTACTGCTATTTCGTTATATGCGGGAATAGTGCTGGAAATGCCTGTTTTGAGATCTCTCCACAGAAAGCGTTTCCAGACTTCCCCTTCAACACACGAGTTTAACTCTGTAAGTTGAATGCACACATTGAAGACCGTTCTGTTAGGTAGCTCCGTTTTGGTTTTAGAAGCAGACAGTTCTCCTTACAGCATATACTCCCATTCACTGAGAAATGTCCAAACGCAGCTCTTACCAGAAACGTGTTTCTAACTCCTGAATCTAAAGGGAGATTTAACTCACTTAGCTGAACAAACGCACAGCAGAGCAGATTGAAGGATACGTTTCTTCTGTGTTTTAGGCAGAGTTTTACTGCTATTTCGTTATATGCGGGAATAGTGCTGGAAATGCCTGTTTTGAGATCTCTCCACAGAAAGCGTTTCCAGACTTCCCCTTCAACACACGAGTTTAACTCTTTAAGTTGAATGCACACATTGAAGACCGTTCTGTTAGGTAGCTCCGTTTTGGTTTTAGAAGCAGACAGTTCTCCTTACAGCATATACTCCCATTCACTGAGAAATGTCCAAACGCAGCTCTTACCAGAAACGTGTTTCTAACTCCTGAATCTAAAGGGAGATTTAACTCACTTAGCTGAACAAACGCACAGCAGAGCAGATTGAAGGATACGTTTCTTCTGTGTTTTAGGCAGAGTTTTACTGCTATTTCGTTATATGCGGGAATAGTGCTGGAAATGCCTGGAAATGCCTGTTTTGAGATCTCTCCACAGAAAGCGTTTCCAGACTTCCCCTTCAACACACGAGTTTAACTCTGTAAGTTGAATGCACACATTGAAGACCGTTCTGTTAGGTAGCTCCGTTTTGGTTTTAGAAGCAGACAGTTCTCCTTACAGCATATACTCCCATTCACTGAGAAATGTCCAAACGCAGCTCTTACCAGAAACGTGTTTCTAACTCCTGAATCTAAAGGGAGATTTAACTCACTTAGCTGAACAAACGCACAGCAGAGCAGATTGAAGGATACGTTTCTTCTGTGTTTTAGGCAGAGTTTTACTGCTATTTCGTTATATGCGGGAATAGTGCTGGAAATGCCTGGAAATGCCTGTTTTGAGATCTCTCCACAGAAAGCGTTTCCAGACTTCCCCTTCAACACACGAGTTTAACTCTGTAAGTTGAATGCACACATTGAAGACCGTTCTGTTAGGTAGCTCCGTTTTGGTTTTAGAAGCAGACAGTTCTCCTTACAGCATATACTCCCATTCACTGAGAAATGTCCAAACGCAGCTCTTACCAGAAACGTGTTTCTAACTCCTGAATCTAAAGGGAGATTTAACTCACTTAGCTGAACAAACGCACAGCAGAGCAGATTGAAGGATACGTTTCTTCTGTGTTTTAGGCAGAGTTTTACTGCTATTTCGTTATATGCGGGAATAGTGCTGGAAATGCCTGTTTTGAGATCTCTCCACAGAAAGCGTTTCCAGACTTCCCCTTCAACACACGAGTTTAACTCTGTAAGTTGAATGCACACATTGAAGACCGTTCTGTTAGGTAGCTCCGTTTTGGTTTTAGAAGCAGACAGTTCTCCTTACAGCATATACTCCCATTCACTGAGAAATGTCCAAACGCAGCTCTTACCAGAAACGTGTTTCTAACTCCTGAATCTAAAGGGAGATTTAACTCACTTAGCTGAACAAACGCACAGCAGAGCAGATTGAAGGATACGTTTCTTCTGTGTTTTAGGCAGAGTTTTACTGCTATTTCGTTATATGCGGGAATAGTGCTGGAAATGCCTGGAAATGCCTGTTTTGAGATCTCTCCACAGAAAGCGTTTCCAGACTTCCCCTTCAACACACGAGTTTAACTCTGTAAGTTGAATGCACACATTGAAGACCGTTCTGTTAGGTAGCTCCGTTTTGGTTTTAGAAGCAGACAGTTCTCCTTACAGCATATACTCCCATTCACTGAGAAATGTCCAAACGCAGCTCTTACCAGAAACGTGTTTCTAACTCCTGAATCTAAAGGGAGATTTAACTCACTTAGCTGAACAAACGCACAGCAGAGCAGATTGAAGGATACGTTTCTTCTGTGTTTTAGGCAGAGTTTTACTGCTATTTCGTTATATGCGGGAATAGTGCTGGAAATGCCTGTTTTGAGATCTCTCCACAGAAAGCGTTTCCAGACTTCCCCTTCAACACACGAGTTTAACTCTGTAAGTTGAATGCACACATTGAAGACCGTTCTGTTAGGTAGCTCCGTTTTGGTTTTAGAAGCAGACAGTTCTCCTTACAGCATATACTCCCATTCACTGAGAAATGTCCAAACGCAGCTCTTACCAGAAACGTGTTTCTAACTCCTGAATCTAAAGGGAGATTTAACTCACTTAGCTGAACAAACGCACAGCAGAGCAGATTGAAGGATACGTTTCTTCTGTGTTTTAGGCAGAGTTTTACTGCTATTTCGTTATATGCGGGAATAGTGCTGGAAATGCCTGTTTTGAGATCTCTCCACAGAAAGCGTTTCCAGACTTCCCCTTCAACACACGAGTTTAACTCTGTAAGTTGAATGCACACATTGAAGACCGTTCTGTTAGGTAGCTCCGTTTTGGTTTTAGAAGCAGACAGTTCTCCTTACAGCATATACTCCCATTCACTGAGAAATGTCCAAACGCAGCTCTTACCAGAAACGTGTTTCTAACTCCTGAATCTAAAGGGAGATTTAACTCACTTAGCTGAACAAACGCACAGCAGAGCAGATTGAAGGATACGTTTCTTCTGTGTTTTAGGCAGAGTTTTACTGCTATTTCGTTATATGCGGGAATAGTGCTGGAAATGCCTGTTTTGAGATCTCTCCACAGAAAGCGTTTCCAGACTTCCCCTTCAACACACGAGTTTAACTCTGTAAGTTGAATGCACACATTGAAGACCGTTCTGTTAGGTAGCTCCGTTTTGGTTTTAGAAGCAGACAGTTCTCCTTACAGCATATACTCCCATTCACTGAGAAATGTCCAAACGCAGCTCTTACCAGAAACGTGTTTCTAACTCCTGAATCTAAAGGGAGATTTAACTCACTTAGCTGAACAAACGCACAGCAGAGCAGATTGAAGGATACGTTTCTTCTGTGTTTTAGGCAGAGTTTTACTGCTATTTCGTTATATGCGGGAATAGTGCTGGAAATGCCTGGAAATGCCTGTTTTGAGATCTCTCCACAGAAAGCGTTTCCAGACTTCCCCTTCAACACACGAGTTTAACTCTGTAAGTTGAATGCACACATTGAAGACCGTTCTGTTAGGTAGCTCCGTTTTGGTTTTAGAAGCAGACAGTTCTCCTTACAGCATATACTCCCATTCACTGAGAAATGTCCAAACGCAGCTCTTACCAGAAACGTGTTTCTAACTCCTGAATCTAAAGGGAGATTTAACTCACTTAGCTGAACAAACGCACAGCAGAGCAGATTGAAGGATACGTTTCTTCTGTGTTTTAGGCAGAGTTTTACTGCTATTTCGTTATATGCGGGAATAGTGCTGGAAATGCCAGTTTTGAGATCTCTCCACAGAAAGCGTTTCCAGACTTCCCCTTCAACACACGAGTTTAACTCTGTAAGTTGAATGCACACATTGAAGACCGTTCTGTTAGGTAGCTCCGTTTTGGTTTTAGAAGCAGACAGTTCTCCTTACAGCATATACTCCCATTCACTGAGAAATGTCCAAACGCAGCTCTTACCAGAAACGTGTTTCTAACTCCTGAATCTAAAGGGAGATTTAACTCACTTAGCTGAACAAACGTACAGCAGAGCAGATTGAAGGATACGTTTCTTCTGTGTTTTAGGCAGAGTTTTACTGCTATTTCGTTATATGCGGGAATAGTGCTGGAAATGCCTGTTTTGAGATCTCTCCACAGAAAGCGTTTCCAGACTTCCCCTTCAACACACGAGTTTAACTCTGTAAGTTGAATGCACACATTGAAGACCGTTCTGTTAGGTAGCTCCGTTTTGGTTTTAGAAGCAGACAGTTCTCCTTACAGCATATACTCCCATTCACTGAGAAATGTCCAAACGCAGCTCTTACCAGAAACGTGTTTCTAACTCCTGAATCTAAAGGGAGATTTAACTCACTTAGCTGAACAAACGCACAGCAGAGCAGATTGAAGGATACGTTTCTTCTGTGTTTTAGGCAGAGTTTTACTGCTATTTCGTTATATGCGGGAATAGTGCTGGAAATGCCTGGAAATGCCTGTTTTGAGATCTCTCCACAGAAAGCGTTTCCAGACTTCCCCTTCAACACACGAGTTTAACTCTGTAAGTTGAATGCACACATTGAAGACCGTTCTGTTAGGTAGCTCCGTTTTGGTTTTAGAAGCAGACAGTTCTCCTTACAGCATATACTCCCATTCACTGAGAAATGTCCAAACGCAGCTCTTACCAGAAACGTGTTTCTAACTCCTGAATCTAAAGGGAGATTTAACTCACTTAGCTGAACAAACGCACAGCAGAGCAGATTGAAGGATACGTTTCTTCTGTGTTTTAGGCAGAGTTTTACTGCTATTTCGTTATATGCGGGAATAGTGCTGGAAATGCCTGTTTTGAGATCTCTCCACAGAAAGCGTTTCCAGACTTCCCCTTCAACACACGAGTTTAACTCTGTAAGTTGAATGCACACATTGAAGACCGTTCTGTTAGGTAGCTCCGTTTTGGTTTTAGAAGCAGACAGTTCTCCTTACAGCATATACTCCCATTCACTGAGAAATGTCCAAACGCAGCTCTTACCAGAAACGTGTTTCTAACTCCTGAATCTAAAGGGAGATTTAACTCACTTAGCTGAACAAACGCACAGCAGAGCAGATTGAAGGATACGTTTCTTCTGTGTTTTAGGCAGAGTTTTACTTCTATTTCGTTATATGCGGGAATAGTGCTGGAAATGCCTGGAAATTCCTGTTTTGAGATCTCTCCACAGAAAGCGTTTCCAGACTTCCCCTTCAACACACGAGTTTAACTCTGTAAGTTGAATGCACACATTGAAGACCGTTCTGTTAGGTAGCTCCGTTTTGGTTTTAGAAGCAGACAGTTCTCCTTACAGCATATACTCCCATTCACTGAGAAATGTCCAAACGCAGCTCTTACCAGAAACGTGTTTCTAACTCCTGAATCTAAAGGGAGATTTAACTCACTTAGCTGAACAAACGCACAGCAGAGCAGATTGAAGGATACGTTTCTTCTGTGTTTTAGGCAGAGTTTTACTGCTATTTCGTTATATGCGGGAATAGTGCTGGAAATGCCTGTTTTGAGATCTCTCCACAGAAAGCGTTTCCAGACTTCCCCTTCAACACACGAGTTTAACTCTGTAAGTTGAATGCACACATTGAAGACCGTTCTGTTAGGTAGCTCCGTTTTGGTTTTAGAAGCAGACAGTTCTCCTTACAGCATATACTCCCATTCACTGAGAAATGTCCAAATGCAGCTCTTACCAGAAAGGTGTTTCTAACTCCTGAATCTAAAGGGAGATTTAACTCACTTAGCTGAACAAACGCACAGCAGAGCAGATTGAAGGATACGTTTCTTCTGTGTTTTAGGCAGAGTTTTACTGCTATTTCGTTATATGCGGGAATAGTGCTGGAAATGCCTGTTTTGAGATCTCTCCACAGAAAGCGTTTCCAGACTTCCCCTTCAACACACGAGTTTAACTCTGTAAGTTGAATGCACACATTGAAGACCGTTCTGTTAGGTAGCTCCGTTTTGGTTTTAGAAGCAGACAGTTCTCCTTACAGCATATACTCCCATTCACTGAGAAATGTCCAAACGCAGCTCTTACCAGAAACGTGTTTCTAACTCCTGAATCTAAAGGGAGATTTAACTCACTTAGCTGAACAAACGCACAGCAGAGCAGATTGAAGGATACGTTTCTTCTGTGTTTTAGGCAGAGTTTTACTGCTATTTCGTTATATGCGGGAATAGTGCTGGAAATGCCTGGAAATGCCTGTTTTGAGATCTCTCCACAGAAAGCGTTTCCAGACTTCCCCTTCAACACACGAGTTTAACTCTGTAAGTTGAATGCACACATTGAAGACCGTTCTGTTAGGTAGCTCCGTTTTGGTTTTAGAAGCAGACAGTTCTCCTTACAGCATATACTCCCATTCACTGAGAAATGTCCAAACGCAGCTCTTACCAGAAACGTGTTTCTAACTCCTGAATCTAAAGGGAGATTTAACTCACTTAGCTGAACAAACGCACAGCAGAGCAGATTGAAGGATACGTTTCTTCTGTGTTTTAGGCAGAGTTTTACTGCTATTTCGTTATATGCGGGAATAGTGCTGGAAATGCCTGTTTTGAGATCTCTCCACAGAAAGCGTTTCCAGACTTCCCCTTCAACACACGAGTTTAACTCTGTAAGTTGAATGCACACATTGAAGACCGTTCTGTTAGGTAGCTCCGTTTTGGTTTTAGAAGCAGACAGTTCTCCTTACAGCATATACTCCCATTCACTGAGAAATGTCCAAACGCAGCTCTTACCAGAAACGTGTTTCTAACTCCTGAATCTAAAGGGAGATTTAACTCACTTAGCTGAACAAACGCACAGCAGAGCAGATTGAAGGATACGTTTCTTCTGTGTTTTAGGCAGAGTTTTACTGCTATTTCGTTATATGCGGGAATAGTGCTGGAAATGCCTGTTTTGAGATCTCTCCACAGAAAGCGTTTCCAGACTTCCCCTTCAACACACGAGTTTAACTCTGTAAGTTGAATGCACACATTGAAGACCGTTCTGTTAGGTAGCTCCGTTTTGGTTTTAGAAGCAGACAGTTCTCCTTACAGCATATACTCCCATTCACTGAGAAATGTCCAAACGCAGCTCTTACCAGAAACGTGTTTCTAACTCCTGAATCTAAAGGGAGATTTAACTCACTTAGCTGAACAAACGCACAGCAGAGCAGATTGAAGGATACGTTTCTTCTGTGTTTTAGGCAGAGTTTTACTGCTATTTCGTTATATGCGGGAATAGTGCTGGAAATGCCTGTTTTGAGATCTCTCCACAGAAAGCGTTTCCAGACTTCCCCTTCAACACACGAGTTTAACTCTGTAAGTTGAATGCACACATTGAAGACCGTTCTGTTAGGTAGCTCCGTTTTGGTTTTAGAAGCAGACAGTTCTCCTTACAGCATATACTCCCATTCACTGAGAAATGTCCAAACGCAGCTCTTACCAGAAACGTGTTTCTAACTCCTGAATCTAAAGTGAGATTTAACTCACTTAGCTGAACAAACGCACAGCAGAGCAGATTGAAGGATACGTTTCTTCTGTGTTTTAGGCAGAGTTTTACTGCTATTTCGTTATATGCGGGAATAGTGCTGGAAATGCCTGGAAATGCCTGTTTTGAGATCTCTCCACAGAAAGCGTTTCCAGACTTCCCCTTCAACACACGAGTTTAACTCTGTAAGTTGAATGCACACATTGAAGACCGTTCTGTTAGGTAGCTCCGTTTTGGTTTTAGAAGCAGACAGTTCTCCTTACAGCATATACTCCCATTCACTGAGAAATGTCCAAACGCAGCTCTTACCAGAAACGTGTTTCTAACTCCTGAATCTAAAGGGAGATTTAACTCACTTAGCTGAACAAACGCACAGCAGAGCAGATTGAAGGATACGTTTCTTCTGTGTTTTAGGCAGAGTTTTACTGCTATTTCGTTATATGCGGGAATAGTGCTGGAAATGCCTGTTTTGAGATCTCTCCACAGAAAGCGTTTCCAGACTTCCCCTTCAACACACGAGTTTAACTCTGTAAGTTGAATGCACACATTGAAGACCGTTCTGTTAGGTAGCTCCGTTTTGGTTTTAGAAGCAGACAGTTCTCCTTACAGCATATACTCCCATTCACTGAGAAATGTCCAAATGCAGCTCTTACCAGAAAGGTGTTTCTAACTCCTGAATCTAAAGGGAGATTTAACTCACTTAGCTGAACAAACGCACAGCAGAGCAGATTGAAGGATACGTTTCTTCTGTGTTTTAGGCAGAGTTTTACTGCTATTTCGTTATATGCGGGAATAGTGCTGGAAATGCCTGTTTTGAGATCTCTCCACAGAAAGCGTTTCCAGACTTCCCCTTCAACACACGAGTTTAACTCTGTAAGTTGAATGCACACATTGAAGACCGTTCTGTTAGGTAGCTCCGTTTTGGTTTTAGAAGCAGACAGTTCTCCTTACAGCATATACTCCCATTCACTGAGAAATGTCCAAACGCAGCTCTTACCAGAAACGTGTTTCTAACTCCTGAATCTAAAGGGAGATTTAACTCACTTAGCTGAACAAACGCACAGCAGAGCAGATTGAAGGATACGTTTCTTCTGTGTTTTAGGCAGAGTTTTACTGCTATTTCGTTATATGCGGGAATAGTGCTGGAAATGCCTGGAAATGCCTGTTTTGAGATCTCTCCACAGAAAGCGTTTCCAGACTTCCCCTTCAACACACGAGTTTAACTCTGTAAGTTGAATGCACACATTGAAGACCGTTCTGTTAGGTAGCTCCGTTTTGGTTTTAGAAGCAGACAGTTCTCCTTACAGCATATACTCCCATTCACTGAGAAATGTCCAAACGCAGCTCTTACCAGAAACGTGTTTCTAACTCCTGAATCTAAAGGGAGATTTAACTCACTTAGCTGAACAAACGCACAGCAGAGCAGATTGAAGGATACGTTTCTTCTGTGTTTTAGGCAGAGTTTTACTGCTATTTCGTTATATGCGGGAATAGTGCTGGAAATGCCTGTTTTGAGATCTCTCCACAGAAAGCGTTTCCAGACTTCCCCTTCAACACACGAGTTTAACTCTGTAAGTTGAATGCACACATTGAAGACCGTTCTGTTAGGTAGCTCCGTTTTGGTTTTAGAAGCAGACAGTTCTCCTTACAGCATATACTCCCATTCACTGAGAAATGTCCAAACGCAGCTCTTACCAGAAACGTGTTTCTAACTCCTGAATCTAAAGGGAGATTTAACTCACTTAGCTGAACAAACGCACAGCAGAGCAGATTGAAGGATACGTTTCTTCTGTGTTTTAGGCAGAGTTTTACTGCTATTTCGTTATATGCGGGAATAGTGCTGGAAATGCCTGTTTTGAGATCTCTCCACAGAAAGCGTTTCCAGACTTCCCCTTCAACACACGAGTTTAACTCTGTAAGTTGAATGCACACATTGAAGACCGTTCTGTTAGGTAGCTCCGTTTTGGTTTTAGAAGCAGACAGTTCTCCTTACAGCATATACTCCCATTCACTGAGAAATGTCCAAACGCAGCTCTTACCAGAAACGTGTTTCTAACTCCTGAATCTAAAGGGAGATTTAACTCACTTAGCTGAACAAACGCACAGCAGAGCAGATTGAAGGATACGTTTCTTCTGTGTTTTAGGCAGAGTTTTACTGCTATTTCGTTATATGCGGGAATAGTGCTGGAAATGCCTGTTTTGAGATCTCTCCACAGAAAGCGTTTCCAGACTTCCCCTTCAACACACGAGTTTAACTCTGTAAGTTGAATGCACACATTGAAGACCGTTCTGTTAGGTAGCTCCGTTTTGGTTTTAGAAGCAGACAGTTCTCCTTACAGCATATACTCCCATTCACTGAGAAATGTCCAAACGCAGCTCTTACCAGAAACGTGTTTCTAACTCCTGAATCTAAAGTGAGATTTAACTCACTTAGCTGAACAAACGCACAGCAGAGCAGATTGAAGGATACGTTTCTTCTGTGTTTTAGGCAGAGTTTTACTGCTATTTCGTTATATGCGGGAATAGTGCTGGAAATGCCTGGAAATGCCTGTTTTGAGATCTCTCCACAGAAAGCGTTTCCAGACTTCCCCTTCAACACACGAGTTTAACTCTGTAAGTTGAATGCACACATTGAAGACCGTTCTGTTAGGTAGCTCCGTTTTGGTTTTAGAAGCAGACAGTTCTCCTTACAGCATATACTCCCATTCACTGAGAAATGTCCAAACGCAGCTCTTACCAGAAACGTGTTTCTAACTCCTGAATCTAAAGGGAGATTTAACTCACTTAGCTGAACAAACGCACAGCAGAGCAGATTGAAGGATACGTTTCTTCTGTGTTTTAGGCAGAGTTTTACTGCTATTTCGTTATATGCGGGAATAGTGCTGGAAATGCCTGTTTTGAGATCTCTCCACAGAAAGCGTTTCCAGACTTCCCCTTCAACACACGAGTTTAACTCTGTAAGTTGAATGCACACATTGAAGACCGTTCTGTTAGGTAGCTCCGTTTTGGTTTTAGAAGCAGACAGTTCTCCTTACAGCATATACTCCCATTCACTGAGAAATGTCCAAACGCAGCTCTTACCAGAAACGTGTTTCTAACTCCTGAATCTAAAGGGAGATTTAACTCACTTAGCTGAACAAACGCACAGCAGAGCAGATTGAAGGATACGTTTCTTCTGTGTTTTAGGCAGAGTTTTACTGCTATTTCGTTATATGCGGGAATAGTGCTGGAAATGCCTGTTTTGAGATCTCTCCACAGAAAGCGTTTCCAGACTTCCCCTTCAACACACGAGTTTAACTCTGTAAGTTGAATGCACACATTGAAGACCGTTCTGTTAGGTAGCTCCGTTTTGGTTTTAGAAGCAGACAGTTCTCCTTACAGCATATACTCCCATTCACTGAGAAATGTCCAAACGCAGCTCTTACCAGAAACGTGTTTCTAACTCCTGAATCTAAAGGGAGATTTAACTCACTTAGCTGAACAAACGCACAGCAGAGCAGATTGAAGGATACGTTTCTTCTGTGTTTTAGGCAGAGTTTTACTGCTATTTCGTTATATGCGGGAATAGTGCTGGAAATGCCTGGAAATGCCTGTTTTGAGATCTCTCCACAGAAAGCGTTTCCAGACTTCCCCTTCAACACACGAGTTTAACTCTGTAAGTTGAATGCACACATTGAAGACCGTTCTGTTAGGTAGCTCCGTTTTGGTTTTAGAAGCAGACAGTTCTCCTTACAGCATATACTCCCATTCACTGAGAAATGTCCAAACGCAGCTCTTACCAGAAACGTGTTTCTAACTCCTGAATCTAAAGGGAGATTTAACTCACTTAGCTGAACAAACGCACAGCAGAGCAGATTGAAGGATACGTTTCTTCTGTGTTTTAGGCAGAGTTTTACTGCTATTTCGTTATATGCGGGAATAGTGCTGGAAATGCCTGGAAATGCCTGTTTTGAGATCTCTCCACAGAAAGCGTTTCCAGACTTCCCCTTCAACACACGAGTTTAACTCTGTAAGTTGAATGCACACATTGAAGACCGTTCTGTTAGGTAGCTCCGTTTTGGTTTTAGAAGCAGACAGTTCTCCTTACAGCATATACTCCCATTCACTGAGAAATGTCCAAACGCAGCTCTTACCAGAAACGTGTTTCTAACTCCTGAATCTAAAGGGAGATTTAACTCACTTAGCTGAACAAACGCACAGCAGAGCAGATTGAAGGATACGTTTCTTCTGTGTTTTAGGCAGAGTTTTACTGCTATTTCGTTATATGCGGGAATAGTGCTGGAAATGCCTGGAAATGCCTGTTTTGAGATCTCTCCACAGAAAGCGTTTCCAGACTTCCCCTTCAACACACGAGTTTAACTCTGTAAGTTGAATGCACACATTGAAGACCGTTCTTTTAGGTAGCTCCGTTTTGGTTTTAGAAGCAGACAGTTCTCCTTACAGCATATACTCCCATTCACTGAGAAATGTCCAAACGCAGCTCTTACCAGAAACGTGTTTCTAACTCCTGAATCTAAAGGGAGATTTAACTCACTTAGCTGAACAAACGCACAGCAGAGCAGATTGAAGGATACGTTTCTTCTGTGTTTTAGGCAGAGTTTTACTGCTATTTCGTTATATGCGGGAATAGTGCTGGAAATGCCTGTTTTGAGATCTCTCCACAGAAAGCGTTTCCAGACTTCCCCTTCAACACACGAGTTTAACTCTGTAAGTTGAATGCACACATTGAAGACCGTTCTGTTAGGTAGCTCCGTTTTGGTTTTAGAAGCAGACAGTTCTCCTTACAGCATATACTCCCATTCACTGAGAAATGTCCAAACGCAGCTCTTACCAGAAACGTGTTTCTAACTCCTGAATCTAAAGGGAGATTTAACTCACTTAGCTGAACAAACGCACAGCAGAGCAGATTGAAGGATACGTTTCTTCTGTGTTTTAGGCAGAGTTTTACTGCTATTTCGTTATATGCGGGAATAGTGCTGGAAATGCCTGTTTTGAGATCTCTCCACAGAAAGCGTTTCCAGACTTCCCCTTCAACACACGAGTTTAACTCTGTAAGTTGAATGCACACATTGAAGACCGTTCTGTTAGGTAGCTCCGTTTTGGTTTTAGAAGCAGACAGTTCTCCTTACAGCATATACTCCCATTCACTGAGAAATGTCCAAACGCAGCTCTTACCAGAAACGTGTTTCTAACTCCTGAATCTAAAGGGAGATTTAACTCACTTAGCTGAACAAACGCACAGCAGAGCAGATTGAAGGATACGTTTCTTCTGTGTTTTAGGCAGAGTTTTACTGCTATTTCGTTATATGCGGGAATAGTGCTGGAAATGCCTGGAAATGCCTGTTTTGAGATCTCTCCACAGAAAGCGTTTCCAGACTTCCCCTTCAACACACGAGTTTAACTCTGTAAGTTGAATGCACACATTGAAGACCGTTCTGTTAGGTAGCTCCGTTTTGGTTTTAGAAGCAGACAGTTCTCCTTACAGCATATACTCCCATTCACTGAGAAATGTCCAAACGCAGCTCTTACCAGAAACGTGTTTCTAACTCCTGAATCTAAAGGGAGATTTAACTCACTTAGCTGAACAAACGCACAGCAGAGCAGATTGAAGGATACGTTTCTTCTGTGTTTTAGGCAGAGTTTTACTGCTATTTCGTTATATGCGGGAATAGTGCTGGAAATGCCTGGAAATGCCTGTTTTGAGATCTCTCCACAGAAAGCGTTTCCAGACTTCCCCTTCAACACACGAGTTTAACTCTGTAAGTTGAATGCACACATTGAAGACCGTTCTGTTAGGTAGCTCCGTTTTGGTTTTAGAAGCAGACAGTTCTCCTTACAGCATATACTCCCATTCACTGAGAAATGTCCAAACGCAGCTCTTACCAGAAACGTGTTTCTAACTCCTGAATCTAAAGGGAGATTTAACTCACTTAGCTGAACAAACGCACAGCAGAGCAGATTGAAGGATACGTTTCTTCTGTGTTTTAGGCAGAGTTTTACTGCTATTTCGTTATATGCGGGAATAGTGCTGGAAATGCCTGGAAATGCCTGTTTTGAGATCTCTCCACAGAAAGCGTTTCCAGACTTCCCCTTCAACACACGAGTTTAACTCTGTAAGTTGAATGCACACATTGAAGACCGTTCTGTTAGGTAGCTCCGTTTTGGTTTTAGAAGCAGACAGTTCTCCTTACAGCATATACTCCCATTCACTGAGAAATGTCCAAACGCAGCTCTTACCAGAAACGTGTTTCTAACTCCTGAATCTAAAGGGAGATTTAACTCACTTAGCTGAACAAACGCACAGCAGAGCAGATTGAAGGATACGTTTCTTCTGTGTTTTAGGCAGAGTTTTACTGCTATTTCGTTATATGCGGGAATAGTGCTGGAAATGCCTGTTTTGAGATCTCTCCACAGAAAGCGTTTCCAGACTTCCCCTTCAACACACGAGTTTAACTCTGTAAGTTGAATGCACACATTGAAGACCGTTCTGTTAGGTAGCTCCGTTTTGGTTTTAGAAGCAGACAGTTCTCCTTACAGCATATACTCCCATTCACTGAGAAATGTCCAAACGCAGCTCTTACCAGAAACGTGTTTCTAACTCCTGAATCTAAAGGGAGATTTAACTCACTTAGCTGAACAAACGCACAGCAGAGCAGATTGAAGGATACGTTTCTTCTGTGTTTTAGGCAGAGTTTTACTGCTATTTCGTTATATGCGGGAATAGTGCTGGAAATGCCTGGAAATGCCTGTTTTGAGATCTCTCCACAGAAAGCGTTTCCAGACTTCCCCTTCAACACACGAGTTTAACTCTGTAAGTTGAATGCACACATTGAAGACCGTTCTGTTAGGTAGCTCCGTTTTGGTTTTAGAAGCAGACAGTTCTCCTTACAGCATATACTCCCATTCACTGAGAAATGTCCAAACGCAGCTCTTACCAGAAACGTGTTTCTAACTCCTGAATCTAAAGGGAGATTTAACTCACTTAGCTGAACAAACGCACAGCAGAGCAGATTGAAGGATACGTTTCTTCTGTGTTTTAGGCAGAGTTTTACTGCTATTTCGTTATATGCGGGAATAGTGCTGGAAATGCCTGGAAATGCCTGTTTTGAGATCTCTCCACAGAAAGCGTTTCCAGACTTCCCCTTCAACACACGAGTTTAACTCTGTAAGTTGAATGCACACATTGAAGACCGTTCTGTTAGGTAGCTCCGTTTTGGTTTTAGAAGCAGACAGTTCTCCTTACAGCATATACTCCCATTCACTGAGAAATGTCCAAACGCAGCTCTTACCAGAAACGTGTTTCTAACTCCTGAATCTAAAGGGAGATTTAACTCACTTAGCTGAACAAACGCACAGCAGAGCAGATTGAAGGATACGTTTCTTCTGTGTTTTAGGCAGAGTTTTACTGCTATTTCGTTATATGCGGGAATAGTGCTGGAAATGCCTGGAAATGCCTGTTTTGAGATCTCTCCACAGAAAGCGTTTCCAGACTTCCCCTTCAACACACGAGTTTAACTCTGTAAGTTGAATGCACACATTGAAGACCGTTCTGTTAGGTAGCTCCGTTTTGGTTTTAGAAGCAGACAGTTCTCCTTACAGCATATACTCCCATTCACTGAGAAATGTCCAAACGCAGCTCTTACCAGAAACGTGTTTCTAACTCCTGAATCTAAAGGGAGATTTAACTCACTTAGCTGAACAAACGCACAGCAGAGCAGATTGAAGGATACGTTTCTTCTGTGTTTTAGGCAGAGTTTTACTGCTATTTCGTTATATGCGGGAATAGTGCTGGAAATGCCTGGAAATGCCTGTTTTGAGATCTCTCCACAGAAAGCGTTTCCAGACTTCCCCTCCAACACACGAGTTTAACTCTGTAAGTTGAATGCACACATTGAAGACCGTTCTGTTAGGTAGCTCCGTTTTGGTTTTAGAAGCAGACAGTTCTCCTTACAGCATATACTCCCATTCACTGAGAAATGTCCAAACGCAGCTCTTACCAGAAACGTGTTTCTAACTCCTGAATCTAAAGGGAGATTTAACTCACTTAGCTGAACAAACGCACAGCAGAGCAGATTGAAGGATACGTTTCTTCTGTGTTTTAGGCAGAGTTTTACTGCTATTTCGTTATATGCGGGAATAGTGCTGGAAATGCCTGGAAATGCCTGTTTTGAGATCTCTCCACAGAAAGCGTTTCCAGACTTCCCCTTCAACACACGAGTTTAACTCTGTAAGTTGAATGCACACATTGAAGACCGTTCTGTTAGGTAGCTCCGTTTTGGTTTTAGAAGCAGACAGTTCTCCTTACAGCATATACTCCCATTCACTGAGAAATGTCCAAACGCAGCTCTTACCAGAAACGTGTTTCTAACTCCTGAATCTAAAGGGAGATTTAACTCACTTAGCTGAACAAACGCACAGCAGAGCAGATTGAAGGATACGTTTCTTCTGTGTTTTAGGCAGAGTTTTACTGCTATTTCGTTATATGCGGGAATAGTGCTGGAAATGCCTGGAAATGCCTGTTTTGAGATCTCTCCACAGAAAGCGTTTCCAGACTTCCCCTTCAACACACGAGTTTAACTCTGTAAGTTGAATGCACACATTGAAGACCGTTCTGTTAGGTAGCTCCGTTTTGGTTTTAGAAGCAGACAGTTCTCCTTACAGCATATACTCCCATTCACTGAGAAATGTCCAAACGCAGCTCTTACCAGAAACGTGTTTCTAACTCCTGAATCTAAAGGGAGATTTAACTCACTTAGCTGAACAAACGCACAGCAGAGCAGATTGAAGGATACGTTTCTTCTGTGTTTTAGGCAGAGTTTTACTGCTATTTCGTTATATGCGGGAATAGTGCTGGAAATGCCTGGAAATGCCTGTTTTGAGATCTCTCCACAGAAAGCGTTTCCAGACTTCCCCTTCAACACACGAGTTTAACTCTGTAAGTTGAATGCACACATTGAAGACCGTTCTGTTAGGTAGCTCCGTTTTGGTTTTAGAAGCAGACAGTTCTCCTTACAGCATATACTCCCATTCACTGAGAAATGTCCAAACGCAGCTCTTACCAGAAACGTGTTTCTAACTCCTGAATCTAAAGGGAGATTTAACTCACTTAGCTGAACAAACGCACAGCAGAGCAGATTGAAGGATACGTTTCTTCTGTGTTTTAGGCAGAGTTTTACTGCTATTTCGTTATATGCGGGAATAGTGCTGGAAATGCCTGGAAATGCCTGTTTTGAGATCTCTCCACAGAAAGCGTTTCCAGACTTCCCCTTCAACACACGAGTTTAACTCTGTAAGTTGAATGCACACATTGAAGACCGTTCTGTTAGGTAGCTCCGTTTTGGTTTTAGAAGCAGACAGTTCTCCTTACAGCATATACTCCCATTCACTGAGAAATGTCCAAACGCAGCTCTTACCAGAAACGTGTTTCTAACTCCTGAATCTAAAGGGAGATTTAACTCACTTAGCTGAACAAACGCACAGCAGAGCAGATTGAAGGATACGTTTCTTCTGTGTTTTAGGCAGAGTTTTACTGCTATTTCGTTATATGCGGGAATAGTGCTGGAAATGCCTGTTTTGAGATCTCTCCACAGAAAGCGTTTCCAGACTTCCCCTTCAACACACGAGTTTAACTCTGTAAGTTGAATGCACACATTGAAGACCGTTCTGTTAGGTAGCTCCGTTTTGGTTTTAGAAGCAGACAGTTCTCCTTACAGCATATACTCCCATTCACTGAGAAATGTCCAAACGCAGCTCTTACCAGAAACGTGTTTCTAACTCCTGAATCTAAAGGGAGATTTAACTCACTTAGCTGAACAAACGCACAGCAGAGCAGATTGAAGGATACGTTTCTTCTGTGTTTTAGGCAGAGTTTTACTGCTATTTCGTTATATGCGGGAATAGTGCTGGAAATGCCTGGAAATGCCTGTTTTGAGATCTCTCCACAGAAAGCGTCTCCAGACTTCCCCTTCAACACACGAGTTTAACTCTGTAAGTTGAATGCACACATTGAAGACCGTTCTGTTAGGTAGCTCCGTTTTGGTTTTAGAAGCAGACAGTTCTCCTTACAGCATATACTCCCATTCACTGAGAAATGTCCAAACGCAGCTCTTACCAGAAACGTGTTTCTAACTCCTGAATCTAAAGGGAGATTTAACTCACTTAGCTGAACAAACGCACAGCAGAGCAGATTGAAGGATACGTTTCTTCTGTGTTTTAGGCAGAGTTTTACTGCTATTTCGTTATATGCGGGAATAGTGCTGGAAATGCCTGTTTTGAGATCTCTCCACAGAAAGCGTTTCCAGACTTCCCCTTCAACACACGAGTTTAACTCTGTAAGTTGAATGCACACATTGAAGACCGTTCTGTTAGGTAGCTCCGTTTTGGTTTTAGAAGCAGACAGTTCTCCTTACAGCATATACTCCCATTCACTGAGAAATGTCCAAACGCAGCTCTTACCAGAAACGTGTTTCTAACTCCTGAATCTAAAGGGAGATTTAACTCACTTAGCTGAACAAACGCACAGCAGAGCAGATTGAAGGATACGTTTCTTCTGTGTTTTAGGCAGAGTTTTACTGCTATTTCGTTATATGCGGGAATAGTGCTGGAAATGCCTGGAAATGCCTGTTTTGAGATCTCTCCACAGAAAGCGTTTCCAGACTTCCCCTTCAACACACGAGTTTAACTCTGTAAGTTGAATGCACACATTGAAGACCGTTCTGTTAGGTAGCTCCGTTTTGGTTTTAGAAGCAGACAGTTCTCCTTACAGCATATACTCCCATTCACTGAGAAATGTCCAAACGCAGCTCTTACCAGAAACGTGTTTCTAACTCCTGAATCTAAAGGGAGATTTAACTCACTTAGCTGAACAAACGCACAGCAGAGCAGATTGAAGGATACGTTTCTTCTGTGTTTTAGGCAGAGTTTTACTGCTATTTCGTTATATGCGGGAATAGTGCTGGAAATGCCTGGAAATGCCTGTTTTGAGATCTCTCCACAGAAAGCGTTTCCAGACTTCCCCTTCAACACACGAGTTTAACTCTGTAAGTTGAATGCACACATTGAAGACCGTTCTGTTAGGTAGCTCCGTTTTGGTTTTAGAAGCAGACAGTTCTCCTTACAGCATATACTCCCATTCACTGAGAAATGTCCAAACGCAGCTCTTACCAGAAACGTGTTTCTAACTCCTGAATCTAAAGGGAGATTTAACTCACTTAGCTGAACAAACGCACAGCAGAGCAGATTGAAGGATACGTTTCTTCTGTGTTTTAGGCAGAGTTTTACTGCTATTTCGTTATATGCGGGAATAGTGCTGGAAATGACTGGAAATGCCTGTTTTGAGATCTCTCCACAGAAAGCGTTTCCAGACTTCCCCTTCAACACACGAGTTTAACTCTGTAAGTTGAATGCACACATTGAAGACCGTTCTGTTAGGTAGCTCCGTTTTGGTTTTAGAAGCAGACAGTTCTCCTTACAGCATATACTCCCATTCACTGAGAAATGTCCAAACGCAGCTCTTACCAGAAACGTGTTTCTAACTCCTGAATCTAAAGGGAGATTTAACTTACTTATCTGAACAAACGCACAGCAGAGCAGATTGAAGGATACGTTTCTTCTGTGTTTTAGGCAGAGTTTTACTGCTATTTCGTTATATGCGGGAATAGTGCTGGAAATGCCTGTTTTGAGATCTCTCAACAGAAAGCGTTTCCAGACTTCCCCTTCAACACACCAGTTTAACTCTGTAAGTTGAATGCACACATTGAAGACCGTTCTGTTAGGTAGCTCCGTTTTGGTTTTAGAAGCAGACAGTTCTCCTTACAGCATATACTCCCATTCACTGAGAAATGTCCAAACGCAGCTCTTACCAGAAACGTGTTTCTAACTCCTGAATCTAAAGGGAGATTTAACTCACTTAGCTGAACAAACGCACAGCAGAGCAGATTGAAGGATACGTTTCTTCTGTGTTTTAGGCAGAGTTTTACTGCTATTTCGTTATATGCGGGAATAGTGCTGGAAATGCCTGGAAATGCCTGTTTTGAGATCTCTCCACAGAAAGCGTTTCCAGACTTCCCCTTCAACACACGAGTTTAACTCTGTAAGTTGAATGCACACATTGAAGACCGTTCTGTTAGGTAGCTCCGTTTTGGTTTTAGAAGCAGACAGTTCTCCTTACAGCATATACTCCCATTCACTGAGAAATGTCCAAACGCAGCTCTTACCAGAAACGTGTTTCTAACTCCTGAATCTAAAGGGAGATTTAACTCACTTAGCTGAACAAACGCACAGCAGAGCAGATTGAAGGATACGTTTCTTCTGTGTTTTAGGCAGAGTTTTACTGCTATTTCGTTATATGCGGGAATAGTGCTGGAAATGCCTGGAAATGCCTGTTTTGAGATCTCTCCACAGAAAGCGTTTCCAGACTTCCCCTTCAACACACGAGTTTAACTCTGTAAGTTGAATGCACACATTGAAGACCGTTCTGTTAGGTAGCTCCGTTTTGGTTTTAGAAGCAGACAGTTCTCCTTACAGCATATACTCCCATTCACTGAGAAATGTCCAAACGCAGCTCTTACCAGAAACGTGTTTCTAACTCCTGAATCTAAAGGGAGATTTAACTCACTTAGCTGAACAAACGCACAGCAGAGCAGATTGAAGGATACGTTTCTTCTGTGTTTTAGGCAGAGTTTTACTGCTATTTCGTTATATGCGGGAATAGTGCTGGAAATGCCTGTTTTGAGATCTCTCCACAGAAAGCGTTTCCAGACTTCCCCTTCAACACACGAGTTTAACTCTGTAAGTTGAATGCACACATTGAAGACCGTTCTGTTAGGTAGCTCCGTTTTGGTTTTAGAAGCAGACAGTTCTCCTTACAGCATATACTCCCATTCACTGAGAAATGTCCAAACGCAGCTCTTACCAGAAACGTGTTTCTAACTCCTGAATCTAAAGGGAGATTTAACTCACTTAGCTGAACAAACGCACAGCAGAGCAGATTGAAGGATACGTTTCTTCTGTGTTTTAGGCAGAGTTTTACTGCTATTTCGTTATATGCGGGAATAGTGCTGGAAATGCCTGGAAATGCCTGTTTTGAGATCTCTCCACAGAAAGCGTTTCCAGACTTCCCCTTCAACACACGAGTTTAACTCTGTAAGTTGAATGCACACATTGAAGACCGTTCTGTTAGGTAGCTCCGTTTTGGTTTTAGAAGCAGACAGTTCTCCTTACAGCATATACTCCCATTCACTGAGAAATGTCCAAACGCAGCTCTTACCAGAAACGTGTTTCTAACTCCTGAATCTAAAGGGAGATTTAACTCACTTAGCTGAACAAACGCACAGCAGAGCAGATTGAAGGATACGTTTCTTCTGTGTTTTAGGCAGAGTTTTACTGCTATTTCGTTATATGCGGGAATAGTGCTGGAAATGCCTGTTTTGAGATCTCTCCACAGAAAGCGTTTCCAGACTTCCCCTTCAACACACGAGTTTAACTCTGTAAGTTGAATGCACACATTGAAGACCGTTCTGTTAGGTAGCTCCGTTTTGGTTTTAGAAGCAGACAGTTCTCCTTACAGCATATACTCCCATTCACTGAGAAATGTCCAAACGCAGCTCTTACCAGAAACGTGTTTCTAACTCCTGAATCTAAAGGGAGATTTAACTCACTTAGCTGAACAAACGCACAGCAGAGCAGATTGAAGGATACGTTTCTTCTGTGTTTTAGGCAGAGTTTTACTGCTATTTCGTTATATGCGGGAATAGTGCTGGAAATGCCTGGAAATGCCTGTTTTGAGATCTCTCCACAGAAAGCGTTTCCAGACTTCCCCTTCAACACACGAGTTTAACTCTGTAAGTTGAATGCACACATTGAAGACCGTTCTGTTAGGTAGCTCCGTTTTGGTTTTAGAAGCAGACAGTTCTCCTTACAGCATATACTCCCATTCACTGAGAAATGTCCAAACGCAGCTCTTACCAGAAACGTGTTTCTAACTCCTGAATCTAAAGGGAGATTTAACTCACTTAGCTGAACAAACGCACAGCAGAGCAGATTGAAGGATACGTTTCTTCTGTGTTTTAGGCAGAGTTTTACTGCTATTTCGTTATATGCGGGAATAGTGCTGGAAATGCCTGGAAATGCCTGTTTTGAGATCTCTCCACAGAAAGCGTTTCCAGACTTCCCCTTCAACACACGAGTTTAACTCTGTAAGTTGAATGCACACATTGAAGACCGTTCTGTTAGGTAGCTCCGTTTTGGTTTTAGAAGCAGACAGTTCTCCTTACAGCATATACTCCCATTCACTGAGAAATGTCCAAACGCAGCTCTTACCAGAAACGTGTTTCTAACTCCTGAATCTAAAGGGAGATTTAACTCACTTAGCTGAACAAACGCACAGCAGAGCAGATTGAAGGATACGTTTCTTCTGTGTTTTAGGCAGAGTTTTACTGCTATTTCGTTATATGCGGGAATAGTGCTGGAAATGCCTGTTTTGAGATCTCTCCACAGAAAGCGTTTGCAGACTTCCCCTTCAACACACGAGTTTAACTCTGTAAGTTGAATGCACACATTGAAGACCGTTCTGTTAGGTAGCTCCGTTTTGGTTTTAGAAGCAGACAGTTCTCCTTACAGCATATACTCCCATTCACTGAGAAATGTCCAAACGCAGCTCTTACCAGAAACGTGTTTCTAACTCCTGAATCTAAAGGGAGATTTAACTCACTTAGCTGAACAAACGCACAGCAGAGCAGATTGAAGGATACGTTTCTTCTGTGTTTTAGGCAGAGTTTTACTGCTATTTCGTTATATGCGGGAATAGTGCTGGAAATGCCTGGAAATGCCTGTTTTGAGATCTCTCCACAGAAAGCGTTTCCAGACTTCCCCTTCAACACACGAGTTTAACTCTGTAAGTTGAATGCACACATTGAAGACCGTTCTGTTAGGTAGCTCCGTTTTGGTTTTAGAAGCAGACAGTTCTCCTTACAGCATATACTCCCATTCACTGAGAAATGTCCAAACGCAGCTCTTACCAGAAACGTGTTTCTAACTCCTGAATCTAAAGGGAGATTTAACTCACTTAGCTGAACAAACGCACAGCAGAGCAGATTGAAGGATACGTTTCTTCTGTGTTTTAGGCAGAGTTTTACTGCTATTTCGTTATATGCGGGAATAGTGCTGGAAATGCCTGTTTTGAGATCTCTCCACAGAAAGCGTTTCCAGACTTCCCCTTCAACACACGAGTTTAACTCTGTAAGTTGAATGCACACATTGAAGACCGTTCTGTTAGGTAGCTCCGTTTTGGTTTTAGAAGCAGACAGTTCTCCTTACAGCATATACTCCCATTCACTGAGAAATGTCCAAACGCAGCTCTTACCAGAAACGTGTTTCTAACTCCTGAATCTAAAGGGAGATTTAACTCACTTAGGTGAACAAACGCACAGCAGAGCAGATTGAAGGATACGTTTCTTCTGTGTTTTAGGCAGAGTTTTACTGCTATTTCGTTATATGCGGGAATAGTGCTGGAAATGCCTGTTTTGAGATCTCTCCACAGAAAGCGTTTCCAGACTTCCCCTTCAACACACGAGTTTAACTCTGTAAGTTGAATGCACACATTGAAGACCGTTCTGTTAGGTAGCTCCGTTTTGGTTTTAGAAGCAGACAGTTCTCCTTACAGCATATACTCCCATTCACTGAGAAATGTCCAAACGCAGCTCTTACCAGAAACGTGTTTCTAACTCCTGAATCTAAAGGGAGATTTAACTCACTTAGCTGAACAAACGCACAGCAGAGCAGATTGAAGGATACGTTTCTTCTGTGTTTTAGGCAGAGTTTTACTGCTATTTCGTTATATGCGGGAATAGTGCTGGAAATGCCTGGAAATGCCTGTTTTGAGATCTCTCCACAGAAAGCGTTTCCAGACTTCCCCTTCAACACACGAGTTTAACTCTGTAAGTTGAATGCACACATTGAAGACCGTTCTGTTAGGTAGCTCCGTTTTGGTTTTAGAAGCAGACAGTTCTCCTTACAGCATATACTCCCATTCACTGAGAAATGTCCAAACGCAGCTCTTACCAGAAACGTGTTTCTAACTCCTGAATCTAAAGGGAGATTTAACTCACTTAGCTGAACAAACGCACAGCAGAGCAGATTGAAGGATACGTTTCTTCTGTGTTTTAGGCAGAGTTTTACTGCTATTTCGTTATATGCGGGAATAGTGCTGGAAATGCCTGTTTTGAGATCTCTCCACAGAAAGCGTTTCCAGACTTCCCCTTCAACACACGAGTTTAACTCTGTAAGTTGAATGCACACATTGAAGACCGTTCTGTTAGGTAGCTCCGTTTTGGTTTTAGAAGCAGACAGTTCTCCTTACAGCATATACTCCCATTCACTGAGAAATGTCCAAACGCAGCTCTTACCAGAATCGTGTTTCTAACTCCTGAATCTAAAGGGAGATTTAACTCACTTAGCTGAACAAACGCACAGCAGAGCAGATTGAAGGATACGTTTCTTCTGTGTTTTAGGCAGAGTTTTACTGCTATTTCGTTATATGCGGGAATAGTGCTGGAAATGCCTGGAAATGCCTGTTTTGAGATCTCTCCACAGAAAGCGTTTCCAGACTTCCCCTTCAACACACGAGTTTAACTCTGTAAGTTGAATGCACACATTGAAGACCGTTCTGTTAGGTAGCTCCGTTTTGGTTTTAGAAGCAGACAGTTCTCCTTACAGCATATACTCCCATTCACTGAGAAATGTCCAAACGCAGCTCTTACCAGAAACGTGTTTCTAACTCCTGAATCTAAAGGGAGATTTAACTCACTTAGCTGAACAAACGCACAGCAGAGCAGATTGAAGGATACGTTTCTTCTGTGTTTTAGGCAGAGTTTTACTGCTATTTCGTTATATGCGGGAATAGTGCTGGAAATGCCTGTTTTGAGATCTCTCCACAGAAAGCGTTTCCAGACTTCCCCTTCAACACACGAGTTTAACTCTGTAAGTTGAATGCACACATTGAAGACCGTTCTGTTAGGTAGCTCCGTTTTGGTTTTAGAAGCAGACAGTTCTCCTTACAGCATATACTCCCATTCACTGAGAAATGTCCAAACGCAGCTCTTACCAGAAACGTGTTTCTAACTCCTGAATCTAAAGGGAGATTTAACTCACTTAGGTGAACAAACGCACAGCAGAGCAGATTGAAGGATACGTTTCTTCTGTGTTTTAGGCAGAGTTTTACTGCTATTTCGTTATATGCGGGAATAGTGCTGGAAATGCCTGTTTTGAGATCTCTCCACAGAAAGCGTTTCCAGACTTCCCCTTCAACACACGAGTTTAACTCTGTAAGTTGAATGCACACATTGAAGACCGTTCTGTTAGGTAGCTCCGTTTTGGTTTTAGAAGCAGACAGTTCTCCTTACAGCATATACTCCCATTCACTGAGAAATGTCCAAACGCAGCTCTTACCAGAAACGTGTTTCTAACTCCTGAATCTAAAGGGAGATTTAACTCACTTAGCTGAACAAACGCACAGCAGAGCAGATTGAAGGATACGTTTCTTCTGTGTTTTAGGCAGAGTTTTACTGCTATTTCGTTATATGCGGCAATAGTGCTGGAAATGCCTGTTTTGAGATCTCTCCACAGAAAGCGTTTCCAGACTTCCCCTTCAACACACGAGTTTAACTCTGTAAGTTGAATGCACACATTGAAGACCGTTCTGTTAGGTAGCTCCGTTTTGGTTTTAGAAGCAGACAGTTCTCCTTACAGCATATACTCCCATTCACTGAGAAATGTCCAAACGCAGCTCTTACCAGAAACGTGTTTCTAACTCCTGAATCTAAAGGGAGATTTAACTCACTTAGCTGAACAAACGCACAGCAGAGCAGATTGAAGGATACGTTTCTTCTGTGTTTTAGGCAGAGTTTTACTGCTATTTCGTTATATGCGGGAATAGTGCTGGAAATGCCTGGAAATGCCTGTTTTGAGATCTCTCCACAGAAAGCGTTTCCAGACTTCCCCTTCAACACACGAGTTTAACTCTGTAAGTTGAATGCACACATTGAAGACCGTTCTGTTAGGTAGCTCCGTTTTGGTTTTAGAAGCAGACAGTTCTCCTTACAGCATATACTCCCATTCACTGAGAAATGTCCAAACGCAGCTCTTACCAGAAACGTGTTTCTAACTCCTGAATCTAAAGGGAGATTTAACTCACTTAGCTGAACAAACGCACAGCAGAGCAGATTGAAGGATACGTTTCTTCTGTGTTTTAGGCAGAGTTTTACTGCTATTTCGTTATATGCGGGAATAGTGCTGGAAATGCCTGGAAATGCCTGTTTTGAGATCTCTCCACAGAAAGCGTTTCCAGACTTCCCCTTCAACACATGAGTTTAACTCTGTAAGTTGAATGCACACATTGAAGACCGTTCTGTTAGGTAGCTCCGTTTTGGTTTTAGAAGCAGACAGTTCTCCTTACAGCATATACTCCCATTCACTGAGAAATGTCCAAACGCAGCTCTTACCAGAAACGTGTTTCTAACTCCTGAATCTAAAGGGAGATTTAACTCACTTAGCTGAACAAACGCACAGCAGAGCAGATTGAAGGATACGTTTCTTCTGTGTTTTAGGCAGAGTTTTACTGCTATTTCGTTATATGCGGGAATAGTGCTGGAAATGCCTGGAAATGCCTGTTTTGAGATCTCTCCACAGAAAGCGTTTCCAGACTTCCCCTTCAACACACGAGTTTAACTCTGTAAGTTGAATGCACACATTGAAGACCGTTCTGTTAGGTAGCTCCGTTTTGGTTTTAGAAGCAGACAGTTCTCCTTACAGCATATACTCCCATTCACTGAGAAATGTCCAAACGCAGCTCTTACCAGAAACGTGTTTCTAACTCCTGAATCTAAAGGGAGATTTAACTCACTTAGCTGAACAAACGCACAGCAGAGCAGATTGAAGGATACGTTTCTTCTGTGTTTTAGGCAGAGTTTTACTGCTATTTCGTTATATGCGGGAATAGTGCTGGAAATGCCTGGAAATGCCTGTTTTGAGATCTCTCCACAGAAAGCGTTTCCAGACTTCCCCTTCAACACACGAGTTTAACTCTGTAAGTTGAATGCACACATTGAAGACCGTTCTGTTAGGTAGCTCCGTTTTGGTTTTAGAAGCAGACAGTTCTCCTTACAGCATATACTCCCATTCACTGAGAAATGTCCAAACGCAGCTCTTACCAGAAACGTGTTTCTAACTCCTGAATCTAAAGGGAGATTTAACTCACTTAGCTGAACAAACGCACAGCAGAGCAGATTGAAGGATACGTTTCTTCTGTGTTTTAGGCAGAGTTTTACTGCTATTTCGTTATATGCGGGAATAGTGCTGGAAATGCCTGTTTTGAGATCTCTCCACAGAAAGCGTTTGCAGACTTCCCCTTCAACACACGAGTTTAACTCTGTAAGTTGAATGCACACATTGAAGACCGTTCTGTTAGGTAGCTCCGTTTTGGTTTTAGAAGCAGACAGTTCTCCTTACAGCATATACTCCCATTCACTGAGAAATGTCCAAACGCAGCTCTTACCAGAAACGTGTTTCTAACTCCTGAATCTAAAGGGAGATTTAACTCACTTAGCTGAACAAACGCACAGCAGAGCAGATTGAAGGATACGTTTCTTCTGTGTTTTAGGCAGAGTTTTACTGCTATTTCGTTATATGCGGGAATAGTGCTGGAAATGCCTGTTTTGAGATCTCTCCACAGAAAGCGTTTCCAGACTTCCCCTTCAACACACGAGTTTAACTCTGTAAGTTGAATGCACACATTGAAGACCGTTCTGTTAGGTAGCTCCGTTTTGGTTTTAGAAGCAGACAGTTCTCCTTACAGCATATACTCCCATTCACTGAGAAATGTCCAAACGCAGCTCTTACCAGAAACGTGTTTCTAACTCCTGAATCTAAAGGGAGATTTAACTCACTTAGCTGAACAAACGCACAGCAGAGCAGATTGAAGGATACGTTTCTTCTGTGTTTTAGGCAGAGTTTTACTGCTATTTCGTTATATGCGGGAATAGTGCTGGAAATGCCTGTTTTGAGATCTCTCCACAGAAAGCGTTTCCAGACTTCCCCTTCAACACACGAGTTTAACTCTGTAAGTTGAATGCACACATTGAAGACCGTTCTGTTAGGTAGCTCCGTTTTGGTTTTAGAAGCAGACAGTTCTCCTTACAGCATATACTCCCATTCACTGAGAAATGTCCAAACGCAGCTCTTACCAGAAACGTGTTTCTAACTCCTGAATCTAAAGGGAGATTTAACTCACTTAGCTGAACAAACGCACAGCAGAGCAGATTGAAGGATACGTTTCTTCTGTGTTTTAGGCAGAGTTTTACTGCTATTTCGTTATATGCGGGAATAGTGCTGGAAATGCCTGGAAATGCCTGTTTTGAGATCTCTCCACAGAAAGCGTTTCCAGACTTCCCCTTCAACACACGAGTTTAACTCTGTAAGTTGAATGCACACATTGAAGACCGTTCTGTTAGGTAGCTCCGTTTTGGTTTTAGAAGCAGACAGTTCTCCTTACAGCATATACTCCCATTCACTGAGAAATGTCCAAACGCAGCTCTTACCAGAAACGTGTTTCTAACTCCTGAATCTAAAGGGAGATTTAACTCACTTAGCTGAACAAACGCACAGCAGAGCAGATTGAAGGATACGTTTCTTCTGTGTTTTAGGCAGAGTTTTACTGCTATTTCGTTATATGCGGGAATAGTGCTGGAAATGCCTGTTTTGAGATCTCTCCACAGAAAGCGTTTCCAGACTTCCCCTTCAACACACGAGTTTAACTCTGTAAGTTGAATGCACACATTGAAGACCGTTCTGTTAGGTAGCTCCGTTTTGGTTTTAGAAGCAGACAGTTCTCCTTACAGCATATACTCCCATTCACTGAGAAATGTCCAAACGCAGCTCTTACCAGAAACGTGTTTCTAACTCCTGAATCTAAAGGGAGATTTAACTCACTTAGCTGAACAAACGCACAGCAGAGCAGATTGAAGGATACGTTTCTTCTGTGTTTTAGGCAGAGTTTTACTGCTATTTCGTTATATGCGGGAATAGTGCTGGAAATGCCTGTTTTGAGATCTCTCCACAGAAAGCGTTTCCAGACTTCCCCTTCAACACACGAGTTTAACTCTGTAAGTTGAATGCACACATTGAAGACCGTTCTGTTAGGTAGCTCCGTTTTGGTTTTAGAAGCAGACAGTTCTCCTTACAGCATATACTCCCATTCACTGAGAAATGTCCAAACGCAGCTCTTACCAGAAACGTGTTTCTAACTCCTGAATCTAAAGGGAGATTTAACTCACTTAGCTGAACAAACGCACAGCAGAGCAGATTGAAGGATACGTTTCTTCTGTGTTTTAGGCAGAGTTTTACTGCTATTTCGTTATATGCGGGAATAGTGCTGGAAATGCCTGGAAATGCCTGTTTTGAGATCTCTCCACAGAAAGCGTTTCCAGACTTCCCCTTCAACACACGAGTTTAACTCTGTAAGTTGAATGCACACATTGAAGACCGTTCTGTTAGGTAGCTCCGTTTTGGTTTTAGAAGCAGACAGTTCTCCTTACAGCATATACTCCCATTCACTGAGAAATGTCCAAACGCAGCTCTTACCAGAAACGTGTTTCTAACTCCTGAATCTAAAGGGAGATTTAACTCACTTAGCTGAACAAACGCACAGCAGAGCAGATTGAAGGATACGTTTCTTCTGTGTTTTAGGCAGAGTTTTACTGCTATTTCGTTATATGCGGGAATAGTGCTGGAAATGCCTGTTTTGAGATCTCTCCACAGAAAGCGTTTCCAGACTTCCCCTTCAACACACGAGTTTAACTCTGTAAGTTGAATGCACACATTGAAGACCGTTCTGTTAGGTAGCTCCGTTTTGGTTTTAGAAGCAGACAGTTCTCCTTACAGCATATACTCCCATTCACTGAGAAATGTCCAAACGCAGCTCTTACCAGAAACGTGTTTCTAACTCCTGAATCTAAAGGGAGATTTAACTCACTTAGCTGAACAAACGCACAGCAGAGCAGATTGAAGGATACGTTTCTTCTGTGTTTTAGGCAGAGTTTTACTGCTATTTCGTTATATGCGGGAATAGTGCTGGAAATGCCTGTTTTGAGATCTCTCCACAGAAAGCGTTTCCAGACTTCCCCTTCAACACACGAGTTTAACTCTGTAAGTTGAATGCACACATTGAAGACCGTTCTGTTAGGTAGCTCCGTTTTGGTTTTAGAAGCAGACAGTTCTCCTTACAGCATATACTCCCATTCACTGAGAAATGTCCAAACGCAGCTCTTACCAGAAACGTGTTTCTAACTCCTGAATCTAAAGGGAGATTTAACTCACTTAGCTGAACAAACGCACAGCAGAGCAGATTGAAGGATACGTTTCTTCTGTGTTTTAGGCAGAGTTTTACTGCTATTTCGTTATATGCGGGAATAGTGCTGGAAATGCCTGGAAATGCCTGTTTTGAGATCTCTCCACAGAAAGCGTTTCCAGACTTCCCCTTCAACACACGAGTTTAACTCTGTAAGTTGAATGCACACATTGAAGACCGTTCTGTTAGGTAGCTCCGTTTTGGTTTTAGAAGCAGACAGTTCTCCTTACAGCATATACTCCCATTCACTGAGAAATGTCCAAACGCAGCTCTTACCAGAAACGTGTTTCTAACTCCTGAATCTAAAGGGAGATTTAACTCACTTAGCTGAACAAACGCACAGCAGAGCAGATTGAAGGATACGTTTCTTCTGTGTTTTAGGCAGAGTTTTACTGCTATTTCGTTATATGCGGGAATAGTGCTGGAAATGCCTGGAAATGCCTGTTTTGAGATCTCTCCACAGAAAGCGTTTCCAGACTTCCCCTTCAACACACGAGTTTAACTCTGTAAGTTGAATGCACACATTGAAGACCGTTCTGTTAGGTAGCTCCGTTTTGGTTTTAGAAGCAGACAGTTCTCCTTACAGCATATACTCCCATTCACTGAGAAATGTCCAAACGCAGCTCTTACCAGAAACGTGTTTCTAACTCCTGAATCTAAAGGGAGATTTAACTCACTTAGCTGAACAAACGCACAGCAGAGCAGATTGAAGGATACGTTTCTTCTGTGTTTTAGGCAGAGTTTTACTGCTATTTCGTTATATGCGGGAATAGTGCTGGAAATGCCTGGAAATGCCTGTTTTGAGATCTCTCCACAGAAAGCGTTTCCAGACTTCCCCTTCAACACACGAGTTTAACTCTGTAAGTTGAATGCACACATTGAAGACCGTTCTGTTAGGTAGCTCCGTTTTGGTTTTAGAAGCAGACAGTTCTCCTTACAGCATATACTCCCATTCACTGAGAAATGTCCAAACGCAGCTCTTACCAGAAACGTGTTTCTAACTCCTGAATCTAAAGGGAGATTTAACTCACTTAGCTGAACAAACGCACAGCAGAGCAGATTGAAGGATACGTTTCTTCTGTGTTTTAGGCAGAGTTTTACTGCTATTTCGTTATATGCGGGAATAGTGCTGGAAATGCCTGGAAATGCCTGTTTTGAGATCTCTCCACAGAAAGCGTTTCCAGACTTCCCCTTCAACACACGAGTTTAACTCTGTAAGTTGAATGCACACATTGAAGACCGTTCTGTTAGGTAGCTCCGTTTTGGTTTTAGAAGCAGACAGTTCTCCTTACAGCATATACTCCCATTCACTGAGAAATGTCCAAACGCAGCTCTTACCAGAAACGTGTTTCTAACTCCTGAATCTAAAGGGAGATTTAACTCACTTAGCTGAACAAACGCACAGCAGAGCAGATTGAAGGATACGTTTCTTCTGTGTTTTAGGCAGAGTTTTACTGCTATTTCGTTATATGCGGGAATAGTGCTGGAAATGCCTGGAAATGCCTGTTTTGAGATCTCTCCACAGAAAGCGTTTCCAGACTTCCCCTTCAACACACGAGTTTAACTCTGTAAGTTGAATGCACACATTGAAGACCGTTCTGTTAGGTAGCTCCGTTTTGGTTTTAGAAGCAGACAGTTCTCCTTACAGCATATACTCCCATTCACTGAGAAATGTCCAAACGCAGCTCTTACCAGAAACGTGTTTCTAACTCCTGAATCTAAAGGGAGATTTAACTCACTTAGCTGAACAAACGCACAGCAGAGCAGATTGAAGGATACGTTTCTTCTGTGTTTTAGGCAGAGTTTTACTGCTATTTCGTTATATGCGGGAATAGTGCTGGAAATGCCTGTTTTGAGATCTCTCCACAGAAAGCGTTTCCAGACTTCCCCTTCAACACACGAGTTTAACTCTGTAAGTTGAATGCACACATTGAAGACCGTTCTGTTAGGTAGCTCCGTTTTGGTTTTAGAAGCAGACAGTTCTCCTTACAGCATATACTCCCATTCACTGAGAAATGTCCAAACGCAGCTCTTACCAGAAACGTGTTTCTAACTCCTGAATCTAAAGGGAGATTTAACTCACTTAGCTGAACAAACGCACAGCAGAGCAGATTGAAGGATACGTTTCTTCTGTGTTTTAGGCAGAGTTTTACTGCTATTTCGTTATATGCGGGAATAGTGCTGGAAATGCCTGGAAATGCCTGTTTTGAGATCTCTCCACAGAAAGCGTTTCCAGACTTCCCCTTCAACACACGAGTTTAACTCTGTAAGTTGAATGCACACATTGAAGACCGTTCTGTTAGGTAGCTCCGTTTTGGTTTTAGAAGCAGACAGTTCTCCTTACAGCATATACTCCCATTCACTGAGAAATGTCCAAACGCAGCTCTTACCAGAAACGTGTTTCTAACTCCTGAATCTAAAGGGAGATTTAACTCACTTAGCTGAACAAACGCACAGCAGAGCAGATTGAAGGATACGTTTCTTCTGTGTTTTAGGCAGAGTTTTACTGCTATTTCGTTATATGCGGGAATAGTGCTGGAAATGCCTGTTTTGAGATCTCTCCACAGAAAGCGTTTCCAGACTTCCCCTTCAACACACGAGTTTAACTCTGTAAGTTGAATGCACACATTGAAGACCGTTCTGTTAGGTAGCTCCGTTTTGGTTTTAGAAGCAGACAGTTCTCCTTACAGCATATACTCCCATTCACTGAGAAATGTCCAAACGCAGCTCTTACCAGAATCGTGTTTCTAACTCCTGAATCTAAAGGGAGATTTAACTCACTTAGCTGAACAAACGCACAGCAGAGCAGATTGAAGGATACGTTTCTTCTGTGTTTTAGGCAGAGTTTTACTGCTATTTCGTTATATGCGGGAATAGTGCTGGAAATGCCTGGAAATGCCTGTTTTGAGATCTCTCCACAGAAAGCGTTTCCAGACTTCCCCTTCAACACACGAGTTTAACTCTGTAAGTTGAATGCACACATTGAAGACCGTTCTGTTAGGTAGCTCCGTTTTGGTTTTAGAAGCAGACAGTTCTCCTTACAGCATATACTCCCATTCACTGAGAAATGTCCAAACGCAGCTCTTACCAGAAACGTGTTTCTAACTCCTGAATCTAAAGGGAGATTTAACTCACTTAGCTGAACAAACGCACAGCAGAGCAGATTGAAGGATACGTTTCTTCTGTGTTTTAGGCAGAGTTTTACTGCTATTTCGTTATATGCGGGAATAGTGCTGGAAATGCCTGTGTTGAGATCTCTCCACAGAAAGCGTTTCCAGACTTCCCCTTCAACACACGAGTTTAACTCTGTAAGTTGAATGCACACATTGAAGACCGTTCTGTTAGGTAGCTCCGTTTTGGTTTTAGAAGCAGACAGTTCTCCTTACAGCATATACTCCCATTCACTGAGAAATGTCCAAACGCAGCTCTTACCAGAAACGTGTTTCTAACTCCTGAATCTAAAGGGAGATTTAACTCACTTAGGTGAACAAACGCACAGCAGAGCAGATTGAAGGATACGTTTCTTCTGTGTTTTAGGCAGAGTTTTACTGCTATTTCGTTATATGCGGGAATAGTGCTGGAAATGCCTGTTTTGAGATCTCTCCACAGAAAGCGTTTCCAGACTTCCCCTTCAACACACGAGTTTAACTCTGTAAGTTGAATGCACACATTGAAGACCGTTCTGTTAGGTAGCTCCGTTTTGGTTTTAGAAGCAGACAGTTCTCCTTACAGCATATACTCCCATTCACTGAGAAATGTCCAAACGCAGCTCTTACCAGAAACGTGTTTCTAACTCCTGAATCTAAAGGGAGATTTAACTCACTTAGCTGAACAAACGCACAGCAGAGCAGATTGAAGGATACGTTTCTTCTGTGTTTTAGGCAGAGTTTTACTGCTATTTCGTTATATGCGGCAATAGTGCTGGAAATGCCTGTTTTGAGATCTCTCCACAGAAAGCGTTTCCAGACTTCCCCTTCAACACACGAGTTTAACTCTGTAAGTTGAATGCACACATTGAAGACCGTTCTGTTAGGTAGCTCCGTTTTGGTTTTAGAAGCAGACAGTTCTCCTTACAGCATATACTCCCATTCACTGAGAAATGTCCAAACGCAGCTCTTACCAGAAACGTGTTTCTAACTCCTGAATCTAAAGGGAGATTTAACTCACTTAGCTGAACAAACGCACAGCAGAGCAGATTGAAGGATACGTTTCTTCTGTGTTTTAGGCAGAGTTTTACTGCTATTTCGTTATATGCGGGAATAGTGCTGGAAATGCCTGGAAATGCCTGTTTTGAGATCTCTCCACAGAAAGCGTTTCCAGACTTCCCCTTCAACACACGAGTTTAACTCTGTAAGTTGAATGCACACATTGAAGACCGTTCTGTTAGGTAGCTCCGTTTTGGTTTTAGAAGCAGACAGTTCTCCTTACAGCATATACTCCCATTCACTGAGAAATGTCCAAACGCAGCTCTTACCAGAAACGTGTTTCTAACTCCTGAATCTAAAGGGAGATTTAACTCACTTAGCTGAACAAACGCACAGCAGAGCAGATTGAAGGATACGTTTCTTCTGTGTTTTAGGCAGAGTTTTACTGCTATTTCGTTATATGCGGGAATAGTGCTGGAAATGCCTGGAAATGCCTGTTTTGAGATCTCTCCACAGAAAGCGTTTCCAGACTTCCCCTTCAACACACGAGTTTAACTCTGTAAGTTGAATGCACACATTGAAGACCGTTCTGTTAGGTAGCTCCGTTTTGGTTTTAGAAGCAGACAGTTCTCCTTACAGCATATACTCCCATTCACTGAGAAATGTCCAAACGCAGCTCTTACCAGAAACGTGTTTCTAACTCCTGAATCTAAAGGGAGATTTAACTCACTTAGCTGAACAAACGCACAGCAGAGCAGATTGAAGGATACGTTTCTTCTGTGTTTTAGGCAGAGTTTTACTGCTATTTCGTTATATGCGGGAATAGTGCTGGAAATGCCTGGAAATGCCTGTTTTGAGATCTCTCCACAGAAAGCGTTTCCAGACTTCCCCTTCAACACACGAGTTTAACTCTGTAAGTTGAATGCACACATTGAAGACCGTTCTGTTAGGTAGCTCCGTTTTGGTTTTAGAAGCAGACAGTTCTCCTTACAGCATATACTCCCATTCACTGAGAAATGTCCAAACGCAGCTCTTACCAGAAACGTGTTTCTAACTCCTGAATCTAAAGGGAGATTTAACTCACTTAGCTGAACAAACGCACAGCAGAGCAGATTGAAGGATACGTTTCTTCTGTGTTTTAGGCAGAGTTTTACTGCTATTTCGTTATATGCGGGAATAGTGCTGGAAATGCCTGGAAATGCCTGTTTTGAGATCTCTCCACAGAAAGCGTTTCCAGACTTCCCCTTCAACACACGAGTTTAACTCTGTAAGTTGAATGCACACATTGAAGACCGTTCTGTTAGGTAGCTCCGTTTTGGTTTTAGAAGCAGACAGTTCTCCTTACAGCATATACTCCCATTCACTGAGAAATGTCCAAACGCAGCTCTTACCAGAAACGTGTTTCTAACTCCTGAATCTAAAGGGAGATTTAACTCACTTAGCTGAACAAACGCACAGCAGAGCAGATTGAAGGATACGTTTCTTCTGTGTTTTAGGCAGAGTTTTACTGCTATTTCGTTATATGCGGGAATAGTGCTGGAAATGCCTGTTTTGAGATCTCTCCACAGAAAGCGTTTGCAGACTTCCCCTTCAACACACGAGTTTAACTCTGTAAGTTGAATGCACACATTGAAGACCGTTCTGTTAGGTAGCTCCGTTTTGGTTTTAGAAGCAGACAGTTCTCCTTACAGCATATACTCCCATTCACTGAGAAATGTCCAAACGCAGCTCTTACCAGAAACGTGTTTCTAACTCCTGAATCTAAAGGGAGATTTAACTCACTTAGCTGAACAAACGCACAGCAGAGCAGATTGAAGGATACGTTTCTTCTGTGTTTTAGGCAGAGTTTTACTGCTATTTCGTTATATGCGGGAATAGTGCTGGAAATGCCTGTTTTGAGATCTCTCCACAGAAAGCGTTTCCAGACTTCCCCTTCAACACACGAGTTTAACTCTGTAAGTTGAATGCACACATTGAAGACCGTTCTGTTAGGTAGCTCCGTTTTGGTTTTAGAAGCAGACAGTTCTCCTTACAGCATATACTCCCATTCACTGAGAAATGTCCAAACGCAGCTCTTACCAGAAACGTGTTTCTAACTCCTGAATCTAAAGGGAGATTTAACTCACTTAGCTGAACAAACGCACAGCAGAGCAGATTGAAGGATACGTTTCTTCTGTGTTTTAGGCAGAGTTTTACTGCTATTTCGTTATATGCGGGAATAGTGCTGGAAATGCCTGTTTTGAGATCTCTCCACAGAAAGCGTTTCCAGACTTCCCCTTCAACACACGAGTTTAACTCTGTAAGTTGAATGCACACATTGAAGACCGTTCTGTTAGGTAGCTCCGTTTTGGTTTTAGAAGCAGACAGTTCTCCTTACAGCATATACTCCCATTCACTGAGAAATGTCCAAACGCAGCTCTTACCAGAAACGTGTTTCTAACTCCTGAATCTAAAGGGAGATTTAACTCACTTAGCTGAACAAACGCACAGCAGAGCAGATTGAAGGATACGTTTCTTCTGTGTTTTAGGCAGAGTTTTACTGCTATTTCGTTATATGCGGGAATAGTGCTGGAAATGCCTGGAAATGCCTGTTTTGAGATCTCTCCACAGAAAGCGTTTCCAGACTTCCCCTTCAACACACGAGTTTAACTCTGTAAGTTGAATGCACACATTGAAGACCGTTCTGTTAGGTAGCTCCGTTTTGGTTTTAGAAGCAGACAGTTCTCCTTACAGCATATACTCCCATTCACTGAGAAATGTCCAAACGCAGCTCTTACCAGAAACGTGTTTCTAACTCCTGAATCTAAAGGGAGATTTAACTCACTTAGCTGAACAAACGCACAGCAGAGCAGATTGAAGGATACGTTTCTTCTGTGTTTTAGGCAGAGTTTTACTGCTATTTCGTTATATGCGGGAATAGTGCTGGAAATGCCTGTTTTGAGATCTCTCCACAGAAAGCGTTTCCAGACTTCCCCTTCAACACACGAGTTTAACTCTGTAAGTTGAATGCACACATTGAAGACCGTTCTGTTAGGTAGCTCCGTTTTGGTTTTAGAAGCAGACAGTTCTCCTTACAGCATATACTCCCATTCACTGAGAAATGTCCAAACGCAGCTCTTACCAGAAACGTGTTTCTAACTCCTGAATCTAAAGGGAGATTTAACTCACTTAGCTGAACAAACGCACAGCAGAGCAGATTGAAGGATACGTTTCTTCTGTGTTTTAGGCAGAGTTTTACTGCTATTTCGTTATATGCGGGAATAGTGCTGGAAATGCCTGTTTTGAGATCTCTCCACAGAAAGCGTTTCCAGACTTCCCCTTCAACACACGAGTTTAACTCTGTAAGTTGAATGCACACATTGAAGACCGTTCTGTTAGGTAGCTCCGTTTTGGTTTTAGAAGCAGACAGTTCTCCTTACAGCATATACTCCCATTCACTGAGAAATGTCCAAACGCAGCTCTTACCAGAAACGTGTTTCTAACTCCTGAATCTAAAGGGAGATTTAACTCACTTAGCTGAACAAACGCACAGCAGAGCAGATTGAAGGATACGTTTCTTCTGTGTTTTAGGCAGAGTTTTACTGCTATTTCGTTATATGCGGGAATAGTGCTGGAAATGCCTGGAAATGCCTGTTTTGAGATCTCTCCACAGAAAGCGTTTCCAGACTTCCCCTTCAACACACGAGTTTAACTCTGTAAGTTGAATGCACACATTGAAGACCGTTCTGTTAGGTAGCTCCGTTTTGGTTTTAGAAGCAGACAGTTCTCCTTACAGCATATACTCCCATTCACTGAGAAATGTCCAAACGCAGCTCTTACCAGAAACGTGTTTCTAACTCCTGAATCTAAAGGGAGATTTAACTCACTTAGCTGAACAAACGCACAGCAGAGCAGATTGAAGGATACGTTTCTTCTGTGTTTTAGGCAGAGTTTTACTGCTATTTCGTTATATGCGGGAATAGTGCTGGAAATGCCTGTTTTGAGATCTCTCCACAGAAAGCGTTTCCAGACTTCCCCTTCAACACACGAGTTTAACTCTGTAAGTTGAATGCACACATTGAAGACCGTTCTGTTAGGTAGCTCCGTTTTGGTTTCAGAAGCAGACAGTTCTCCTTACAGCATATACTCCCATTCACTGAGAAATGTCCAAACGCAGCTCTTACCAGAAACGTGTTTCTAACTCCTGAATCTAAAGGGAGATTTAACTCACTTAGCTGAACAAACGCACAGCAGAGCAGATTGAAGGATACGTTTCTTCTGTGTTTTAGGCAGAGTTTTACTGCTATTTCGTTATATGCGGGAATAGTGCTGGAAATGCCTGTTTTGAGATCTCTCCACAGAAAGCGTTTCCAGACTTCCCCTTCAACACACGAGTTTAACTCTGTAAGTTGAATGCACACATTGAAGACCGTTCTGTTAGGTAGCTCCGTTTTGGTTTTAGAAGCAGACAGTTCTCCTTACAGCATATACTCCCATTCACTGAGAAATGTCCAAACGCAGCTCTTACCAGAAACGTGTTTCTAACTCCTGAATCTAAAGGGAGATTTAACTCACTTAGCTGAACAAACGCACAGCAGAGCAGATTGAAGGATACGTTTCTTCTGTGTTTTAGGCAGAGTTTTACTGCTATTTCGTTATATGCGGGAATAGTGCTGGAAATGCCTGGAAATGCCTGTTTTGAGATCTCTCCACAGAAAGCGTTTCCAGACTTCCCCTTCAACACACGAGTTTAACTCTGTAAGTTGAATGCACACATTGAAGACCGTTCTGTTAGGTAGCTCCGTTTTGGTTTTAGAAGCAGACAGTTCTCCTTACAGCATATACTCCCATTCACTGAGAAATGTCCAAACGCAGCTCTTACCAGAAACGTGTTTCTAACTCCTGAATCTAAAGGGAGATTTAACTCACTTAGCTGAACAAACGCACAGCAGAGCAGATTGAAGGATACGTTTCTTCTGTGTTTTAGGCAGAGTTTTACTGCTATTTCGTTATATGCGGGAATAGTGCTGGAAATGCCTGGAAATGCCTGTTTTGAGATCTCTCCACAGAAAGCGTTTCCAGACTTCCCCTTCAACACACGAGTTTAACTCTGTAAGTTGAATGCACACATTGAAGACCGTTCTGTTAGGTAGCTCCGTTTTGGTTTTAGAAGCAGACAGTTCTCCTTACAGCATATACTCCCATTCACTGAGAAATGTCCAAACGCAGCTCTTACCAGAAACGTGTTTCTAACTCCTGAATCTAAAGGGAGATTTAACTCACTTAGCTGAACAAACGCACAGCAGAGCAGATTGAAGGATACGTTTCTTCTGTGTTTTAGGCAGAGTTTTACTGCTATTTCGTTATATGCGGGAATAGTGCTGGAAATGCCTGGAAATGCCTGTTTTGAGATCTCTCCACAGAAAGCGTTTCCAGACTTCCCCTTCAACACACGAGTTTAACTCTGTAAGTTGAATGCACACATTGAAGACCGTTCTGTTAGGTAGCTCCGTTTTGGTTTTAGAAGCAGACAGTTCTCCTTACAGCATATACTCCCATTCACTGAGAAATGTCCAAACGCAGCTCTTACCAGAAACGTGTTTCTAACTCCTGAATCTAAAGGGAGATTTAACTCACTTAGCTGAACAAACGCACAGCAGAGCAGATTGAAGGATACGTTTCTTCTGTGTTTTAGGCAGAGTTTTACTGCTATTTCGTTATATGCGGGAATAGTGCTGGAAATGCCTGGAAATGCCTGTTTTGAGATCTCTCCACAGAAAGCGTTTCCAGACTTCCCCTTCAACACACGAGTTTAACTCTGTAAGTTGAATGCACACATTGAAGACCGTTCTGTTAGGTAGCTCCGTTTTGGTTTTAGAAGCAGACAGTTCTCCTTACAGCATATACTCCCATTCACTGAGAAATGTCCAAACGCAGCTCTTACCAGAAACGTGTTTCTAACTCCTGAATCTAAAGGGAGATTTAACTCACTTAGCTGAACAAACGCACAGCAGAGCAGATTGAAGGATACGTTTCTTCTGTGTTTTAGGCAGAGTTTTACTGCTATTTCGTTATATGCGGGAATAGTGCTGGAAATGCCTGGAAATGCCTGTTTTGAGATCTCTCCACAGAAAGCGTTTCCAGACTTCCCCTTCAACACACGAGTTTAACTCTGTAAGTTGAATGCACACATTGAAGACCGTTCTGTTAGGTAGCTCCGTTTTGGTTTTAGAAGCAGACAGTTCTCCTTACAGCATATACTCCCATTCACTGAGAAATGTCCAAACGCAGCTCTTACCAGAAACGTGTTTCTAACTCCTGAATCTAAAGGGAGATTTAACTCACTTAGCTGAACAAACGCACAGCAGAGCAGATTGAAGGATACGTTTCTTCTGTGTTTTAGGCAGAGTTTTACTGCTATTTCGTTATATGCGGGAATAGTGCTGGAAATGCCTGGAAATGCCTGTTTTGAGATCTCTCCACAGAAAGCGTTTCCAGACTTCCCCTTCAACACACGAGTTTATCTCTGTAAGTTGAATGCACACATTGAAGACCGTTCTGTTAGGTAGCTCCGTTTTGGTTTTAGAAGCAGACAGTTCTCCTTACAGCATATACTCCCATTCACTGAGAAATGTCCAAACGCAGCTCTTACCAGAAACGTGTTTCTAACTCCTGAATCTAAAGGGAGATTTAACTCACTTAGCTGAACAAACGCACAGCAGAGCAGATTGAAGGATACGTTTCTTCTGTGTTTTAGGCAGAGTTTTACTGCTATTTCGTTATATGCGGGAATAGTGCTGGAAATGCCTGGAAATGCCTGTTTTGAGATCTCTCCACAGAAAGCGTTTCCAGACTTCCCCTTCAACACACGAGTTTATCTCTGTAAGTTGAATGCACACATTGAAGACCGTTCTGTTAGGTAGCTCCGTTTTGGTTTTAGAAGCAGACAGTTCTCCTTACAGCATATACTCCCATTCACTGAGAAATGTCCAAACGCAGCTCTTACCAGAAACGTGTTTCTAACTCCTGAATCTAAAGGGAGATTTAACTCACTTAGCTGAACAAACGCACAGCAGAGCAGATTGAAGGATACGTTTCTTCTGTGTTTTAGGCAGAGTTTTACTGCTATTTCGTTATATGCGGGAATAGTGCTGGAAATGCCTGTTTTGAGATCTCTCCACAGAAAGCGTTTCCAGACTTCCCCTTCAACACACGAGTTTAACTCTGTAAGTTGAATGCACACATTGAAGACCGTTCTGTTAGGTAGCTCCGTTTTGGTTTTAGAAGCAGACAGTTCTCCTTACAGCATATACTCCCATTCACTGAGAAATGTCCAAACGCAGCTCTTACCAGAAACGTGTTTCTAACTCCTGAATCTAAAGGGAGATTTAACTCACTTAGCTGAACAAACGCACAGCAGAGCAGATTGAAGGATACGTTTCTTCTGTGTTTTAGGCAGAGTTTTACTGCTATTTCGTTATATGCGGGAATAGTGCTGGAAATGCCTGTTTTGAGATCTCTCCACAGAAAGCGTTTCCAGACTTCCCCTTCAACACACGAGTTTAACTCTGTAAGTTGAATGCACACATTGAAGACCGTTCTGTTAGGTAGCTCCGTTTTGGTTTTAGAAGCAGACAGTTCTCCTTACAGCATATACTCCCATTCACTGAGAAATGTCCAAACGCAGCTCTTACCAGAAACGTGTTTCTAACTCCTGAATCTAAAGGGAGATTTAACTCACTTAGCTGAACAAACGCACAGCAGAGCAGATTGAAGGATACGTTTCTTCTGTGTTTTAGGCAGAGTTTTACTGCTATTTCGTTATATGCGGGAATAGTGCTGGAAATGCCTGTTTTGAGATCTCTCCACAGAAAGCGTTTCCAGACTTCCCCTTCAACACACGAGTTTAACTCTGTAAGTTGAATGCACACATTGAAGACCGTTCTGTTAGGTAGCTCCGTTTTGGTTTTAGAAGCAGACAGTTCTCCTTACAGCATATACTCCCATTCACTGAGAAATGTCCAAACGCAGCTCTTACCAGAAACGTGTTTCTAACTCCTGAATCTAAAGGGAGATTTAACTCACTTAGCTGAACAAACGCACAGCAGAGCAGATTGAAGGATACGTTTCTTCTGTGTTTTAGGCAGAGTTTTACTGCTATTTCGTTATATGCGGGAATAGTGCTGGAAATGCCTGGAAATGCCTGTTTTGAGATCTCTCCACAGAAAGCGTTTCCAGACTTCCCCTTCAACACACGAGTTTAACTCTGTAAGTTGAATGCACACATTGAAGACCGTTCTGTTAGGTAGCTCCGTTTTGGTTTTAGAAGCAGACAGTTCTCCTTACAGCATATACTCCCATTCACTGAGAAATGTCCAAACGCAGCTCTTACCAGAAACGTGTTTCTAACTCCTGAATCTAAAGGGAGATTTAACTCACTTAGCTGAACAAACGCACAGCAGAGCAGATTGAAGGATACGTTTCTTCTGTGTTTTAGGCAGAGTTTTACTGCTATTTCGTTATATGCGGGAATAGTGCTGGAAATGCCTGGAAATGCCTGTTTTGAGATCTCTCCACAGAAAGCGTTTCCAGACTTCCCCTTCAACACACGAGTTTAACTCTGTAAGTTGAATGCACACATTGAAGACCGTTCTGTTAGGTAGCTCCGTTTTGGTTTTAGAAGCAGACAGTTCTCCTTACAGCATATACTCCCATTCACTGAGAAATGTCCAAACGCAGCTCTTACCAGAAACGTGTTTCTAACTCCTGAATCTAAAGGGAGATTTAACTCACTTAGCTGAACAAACGCACAGCAGAGCAGATTGAAGGATACGTTTCTTCTGTGTTTTAGGCAGAGTTTTACTGCTATTTCGTTATATGCGGGAATAGTGCTGGAAATGCCTGGAAATGCCTGTTTTGAGATCTCTCCACAGAAAGCGTTTCCAGACTTCCCCTTCAACACACGAGTTTAACTCTGTAAGTTGAATGCACACATTGAAGACCGTTCTGTTAGGTAGCTCCGTTTTGGTTTTAGAAGCAGACAGTTCTCCTTACAGCATATACTCCCATTCACTGAGAAATGTCCAAACGCAGCTCTTACCAGAAACGTGTTTCTAACTCCTGAATCTAAAGGGAGATTTAACTCACTTAGCTGAACAAACGCACAGCAGAGCAGATTGAAGGATACGTTTCTTCTGTGTTTTAGGCAGAGTTTTACTGCTATTTCGTTATATGCGGGAATAGTGCTGGAAATGCCTGGAAATGCCTGTTTTGAGATCTCTCCACAGAAAGCGTTTCCAGACTTCCCCTTCAACACACGAGTTTATCTCTGTAAGTTGAATGCACACATTGAAGACCGTTCTGTTAGGTAGCTCCGTTTTGGTTTTAGAAGCAGACAGTTCTCCTTACAGCATATACTCCCATTCACTGAGAAATGTCCAAACGCAGCTCTTACCAGAAACGTGTTTCTAACTCCTGAATCTAAAGGGAGATTTAACTCACTTAGCTGAACAAACGCACAGCAGAGCAGATTGAAGGATACGTTTCTTCTGTGTTTTAGGCAGAGTTTTACTGCTATTTCGTTATATGCGGGAATAGTGCTGGAAATGCCTGGAAATGCCTGTTTTGAGATCTCTCCACAGAAAGCGTTTCCAGACTTCCCCTTCAACACACGAGTTTAACTCTGTAAGTTGAATGCACACATTGAAGACCGTTCTGTTAGGTAGCTCCGTTTTGGTTTTAGAAGCAGACAGTTCTCCTTACAGCATATACTCCCATTCACTGAGAAATGTCCAAACGCAGCTCTTACCAGAAACGTGTTTCTAACTCCTGAATCTAAAGGGAGATTTAACTCACTTAGCTGAACAAACGCACAGCAGAGCAGATTGAAGGATACGTTTCTTCTGTGTTTTAGGCAGAGTTTTACTGCTATTTCGTTATATGCGGGAATAGTGCTGGAAATGCCTGGAAATGCCTGTTTTGAGATCTCTCCACAGAAAGCGTTTCCAGACTTCCCCTTCAACACACGAGTTTAACTCTGTAAGTTGAATGCACACATTGAAGACCGTTCTGTTAGGTAGCTCCGTTTTGGTTTTAGAAGCAGACAGTTCTCCTTACAGCATATACTCCCATTCACTGAGAAATGTCCAAACGCAGCTCTTACCAGAAACGTGTTTCTAACTCCTGAATCTAAAGGGAGATTTAACTTACTTATCTGAAAAAACGCACAGCAGAGCAGATTGAAGTATACGTTTCTTCTGTGTTTTAGGCAGAGTTTTACTGCTATTTCGTTATATGCGGGAATAGTGCTGGAAATGCCTGTTTTGAGATCTCTCCACAGAAAGCGTTTCCAGACTTCCCCTTCAACACACGAGTTTAACTCTGTAAGTTGAATGCACACATTGAAGACCGTTCTGTTAGGTAGCTCCGTTTTGGTTTTAGAAGCAGACAGTTCTCCTTACAGCATATACTCCCATTCACTGAGAAATGTCCAAACGCAGCTCTTACCAGAAACGTGTTTCTAACTCCTGAATCTAAAGGGAGATTTAACTCACTTAGCTGAACAAACGCACAGCAGAGCAGATTGAAGGATACGTTTCTTCTGTGTTTTAGGCAGAGTTTTACTGCTATTTCGTTATATGCGGGAATAGTGCTGGAAATGCCTGGAAATGCCTGTTTTGAGATCTCTCCACAGAAAGCGTTTCCAGACTTCCCCTTCAACACACGAGTTTAACTCTGTAAGTTGAATGCACACATTGAAGACCGTTCTGTTAGGTAGCTCCGTTTTGGTTTTAGAAGCAGACAGTTCTCCTTACAGCATATACTCCCATTCACTGAGAAATGTCCAAACGCAGCTCTTACCAGAAACGTGTTTCTAACTCCTGAATCTAAAGGGAGATTTAACTCACTTAGCTGAACAAACGCACAGCAGAGCAGATTGAAGGATACGTTTCTTCTGTGTTTTAGGCAGAGTTTTACTGCTATTTCGTTATATGCGGGAATAGTGCTGGAAATGCCTGGAAATGCGTGTTTTGAGATCTCTCCACAGAAAGCGTTTCCAGACTTCCCCTTCAACACACGAGTTTAACTCTGTAAGTTGAATGCACACATTGAAGACCGTTCTGTTAGGTAGCTCCGTTTTGGTTTTAGAAGCAGACAGTTCTCCTTACAGCATATACTCCCATTCACTGAGAAATGTCCAAACGCAGCTCTTACCAGAAACGTGTTTCTAACTCCTGAATCTAAAGGGAGATTTAACTCACTTAGCTGAACAAACGCACAGCAGAGCAGATTGAAGGATACGTTTCTTCTGTGTTTTAGGCAGAGTTTTACTGCTATTTCGTTATATGCGGGAATAGTGCTGGAAATGCCTGGAAATGCCTGTTTTGAGATCTCTCCACAGAAAGCGTTTCCAGACTTCCCCTTCAACACACGAGTTTAACTCTGTAAGTTGAATGCACACATTGAAGACCGTTCTGTTAGGTAGCTCCGTTTTGGTTTTAGAAGCAGACAGTTCTCCTTACAGCATATACTCCCATTCACTGAGAAATGTCCAAACGCAGCTCTTACCAGAAACGTGTTTCTAACTCCTGAATCTAAAGGGAGATTTAACTCACTTAGCTGAACAAACGCACAGCAGAGCAGATTGAAGGATACGTTTCTTCTGTGTTTTAGGCAGAGTTTTACTGCTATTTCGTTATATGCGGGAATAGTGCTGGAAATGCCTGGAAATGCCTGTTTTGAGATCTCTCCACAGAAAGCGTTTCCAGACTTCCCCTTCAACACACGAGTTTAACTCTGTAAGTTGAATGCACACATTGAAGACCGTTCTGTTAGGTAGCTCCGTTTTGGTTTTAGAAGCAGACAGTTCTCCTTACAGCATATACTCCCATTCACTGAGAAATGTCCAAACGCAGCTCTTACCAGAAACCTGTTTCTAACTCCTGAATCTAAAGGGAGATTTAACTCACTTAGCTGAACAAACGCACAGCAGAGCAGATTGAAGGATACGTTTCTTCTGTGTTTTAGACAGAGTTTTACTGCTATTTCGTTATATGCGGGAATAGTGCTGGAAATGCCTGTTTTGAGATCTCTCCACAGAAAGCGTTTCCAGACTTCCCCTTCAACACACGAGTTTAACTCTGTAAGTTGAATGCACACATTGAAGACCGTTCTGTTAGGTAGCTCCGTTTTGGTTTTAGAAGCAGACAGTTCTCCTTACAGCATATACTCCCATTCACTGAGAAATGTCCAAACGCAGCTCTTACCAGAAACGTGTTTCTAACTCCTGAATCTAAAGGGAGATTTAACTCACTTAGCTGAACAAACGCACAGCAGAGCAGATTGAAGGATACGTTTCTTCTGTGTTTTAGGCAGAGTTTTACTGCTATTTCGTTATATGCGGGAATAGTGCTGGAAATGCCTGTTTTGAGATCTCTCCACAGAAAGCGTTTCCAGACTTCCCCTTCAACACACGAGTTTCACTCTGTAAGTTGAATGCACACATTGAAGACCGTTCTGTTAGGTAGCTCCGTTTTGGTTTTAGAAGCAGACAGTTCTCCTTACAGCATATACTCCCATTCACTGAGAAATGTCCAAACGCAGCTCTTACCAGAAACGTGTTTCTAACTCCTGAATCTAAAGGGAGATTTAACTCACTTAGCTGAACAAACGCACAGCAGAGCAGATTGAAGGATACGTTTCTTCTGTGTTTTAGGCAGAGTTTTACTGCTATTTCGTTATATGCGGGAATAGTGCTGGAAATGCCTGGAAATGCCTGTTTTGAGATCTCTCCACAGAAAGCGTTTCCAGACTTCCCCTTCAACACACGAGTTTAACTCTGTAAGTTGAATGCACACATTGAAGACCGTTCTGTTAGGTAGCTCCGTTTTGGTTTTAGAAGCAGACAGTTCTCCTTACAGCATATACTCCCATTCACTGAGAAATGTCCAAACGCAGCTCTTACCAGAAACGTGTTTCTAACTCCTGAATCTAAAGGGAGATTTAACTCACTTAGCTGAACAAACGCACAGCAGAGCAGATTGAAGGATACGTTTCTTCTGTGTTTTAGGCAGAGTTTTACTGCTATTTCGTTATATGCGGGAATAGTGCTGGAAATGCCTGTTTTGAGATCTCTCCACAGAAAGCGTTTCCAGACTTCCCCTTCAACACACGAGTTTAACTCTGTAAGTTGAATGCACACATTGAAGACCGTTCTGTTAGGTAGCTCCGTTTTGGTTTTAGAAGCAGACAGTTCTCCTTACAGCATATACTCCCATTCACTGAGAAATGTCCAAACGCAGCTCTTACCAGAAACGTGTTTCTAACTCCTGAATCTAAAGGGAGATTTAACTTACTTATCTGAACAAACGCACAGCAGAGCAGATTGAAGGATACGTTTCTTCTGTGTTTTAGGCAGAGTTTTACTGCTATTTCGTTATATGCGGGAATAGTGCTGGAAATGCCTGTTTTGAGATCTCTCCACAGAAAGCGTTTCCAGACTTCCCCTTCAACACACGAGTTTAACTCTGTAAGTTGAATGCACACATTGAAGACCGTTCTGTTAGGTAGCTCCGTTTTGGTTTTAGAAGCAGACAGTTCTCCTTACAGCATGTACTCCCATTCACTGCGAAATGTCCAAACGCAGCTCTTACCAGAAACGTGTTTCTAACTCCTGAATCTAAAGGGAGATTTAACTCACTTAGCTGAACAAACGCACAGCAGAGCAGATTGAAGGATACGTTTCTTCTGTGTTTTAGGCAGAGTTTTACTGCTATTTCGTTATATGCGGGAATAGTGCTGGAAATGCCTGGAAATGCCTGTTTTGAGATCTCTCCACAGAAAGCGTTTCCAGACTTCCCCTTCAACACACGAGTTTAACTCTGTAAGTTGAATGCACACATTGAAGACCGTTCTGTTAGGTAGCTCCGTTTTGGTTTTAGAAGCAGACAGTTCTCCTTACAGCATATACTCCCATTCACTGAGAAATGTCCAAACGCAGCTCTTACCAGAAACGTGTTTCTAACTCCTGAATCTAAAGGGAGATTTAACTCACTTAGCTGAACAAACGCACAGCAGAGCAGATTGAAGGATACGTTTCTTCTGTGTTTTAGGCAGAGTTTTACTGCTATTTCGTTATATGCGGGAATAGTGCTGGAAATGCCTGGAAATGCCTGTTTTGAGATCTCTCCACAGAAAGAGTTTCCAGACTTCCCCTTCAACACACGAGTTTAACTCTGTAAGTTGAATGCACACATTGAAGACCGTTCTGTTAGGTAGCTCCGTTTTGGTTTTAGAAGCAGACAGTTCTCCTTACAGCATATACTCCCATTCACTGAGAAATGTCCAAACGCAGCTCTTACCAGAAACGTGTTTCTAACTCCTGAATCTAAAGGGAGATTTAACTCACTTAGCTGAACAAACGCACAGCAGAGCAGATTGAAGGATACGTTTCTTCTGTGTTTTAGGCAGAGTTTTACTGCTATTTCGTTATATGCGGGAATAGTGCTGGAAATGCCTGTTTTGAGATCTCTCCACAGAAAGCGTTTCCAGACTTCCCCTTCAACACACGAGTTTAACTCTGTAAGTTGAATGCACACATTGAAGACCGTTCTGTTAGGTAGCTCCGTTTTGGTTTTAGAAGCAGACAGTTCTCCTTACAGCATATACTCCCATTCACTGAGAAATGTCCAAACGCAGCTCTTACCAGAAACGTGTTTCTAACTCCTGAATCTAAAGGGAGATTTAACTCACTTAGCTGAACAAACGCACAGCAGAGCAGATTGAAGGATACGTTTCTTCTGTGTTTTAGGCAGAGTTTTACTGCTATTTCGTTATATGCGGGAATAGTGCTGGAAATGCCTGGAAATGCCTGTTTTGAGATCTCTCCACAGAAAGCGTTTCCAGACTTCCCCTTCAACACACGAGTTTAAATCTGTAAGTTGAATGCACACATTGAAGACCGTTCTGTTAGGTAGCTCCGTTTTGGTTTTAGAAGCAGACAGTTCTCCTTACAGCATATACTCCCATTCACTGAGAAATGTCCAAATGCAGCTCTTACCAGAAACGTGTTTCTAACTCCTGAATCTAAAGGGAGATTTAACTCACTTAGCTGAACAAACGCACAGCAGAGCAGATTGAAGGATACGTTTCTTCTGTGTTTTAGGCAGAGTTTTACTGCTATTTCGTTATATGCGGGAATAGTGCTGGAAATGCCTGGAAATGCCTGTTTTGAGATCTCTCCACAGAAAGCGTTTCCAGACTTCCCCTTCAACACACGAGTTTAACTCTGTAAGTTGAATGCACACATTGAAGACCGTTCTGTTAGGTAGCTCCGTTTTGGTTTTAGAAGCAGACAGTTCTCCTTACAGCATATACTCCCATTCACTGAGAAATGTCCAAACGCAGCTCTTACCAGAAACGTGTTTCTAACTCCTGAATCTAAAGGGAGATTTACCTCACTTAGCTGAACAAACGCACAGCAGAGCAGATTGAAGGATACGTTTCTTCTGTGTTTTAGGCAGAGTTTTACTGCTATTTCGTTATATGCGGGAATAGTGCTGGAAATGCCTGTTTTGAGATCTCTCCACAGAAAGCGTTTCCAGACTTCCCCTTCAACACACGAGTTTAACTCTGTAAGTTGAATGCACACATTGAAGACCGTTCTGTTAGGTAGCTCCGTTTTGGTTTTAGAAGCAGACAGTTCTCCTTACAGCATATACTCCCATTCACTGAGAAATGTCCAAACGCAGCTCTTACCAGAAACGTGTTTCTAACTCCTGAATCTAAAGGGAGATTTAACTCACTTAGCTGAACAAACGCACAGCAGAGCAGATTGAAGGATACGTTTCTTCTGTGTTTTAGGCAGAGTTTTACTGCTATTTCGTTATATGCGGGAATAGTGCTGGAAATGCCTGTTTTGAGATCTCTCCACAGAAAGCGTTTCCAGACTTCCCCTTCAACACACGAGTTTAACTCTGTAAGTTGAATGCACACATTGAAGACCGTTCTGTTAGGTAGCTCCGTTTTGGTTTTAGAAGCAGACAGTTCTCCTTACAGCATATACTCCCATTCACTGAGAAATGTCCAAACGCAGCTCTTACCAGAAACGTGTTTCTAACTCCTGAATCTAAAGGGAGATTTAACTCACTTAGCTGAACAAACGCACAGCAGAGCAGATTGAAGGATACGTTTCTTCTGTGTTTTAGGCAGAGTTTTACTGCTATTTCGTTATATGCGGGAATAGTGCTGGAAATGCCTGGAAATGCCTGTTTTGAGATCTCTCCACAGAAAGCGTTTCCAGACTTCCCCTTCAACACACGAGTTTAACTCTGTAAGTTGAATGCACACATTGAAGACCGTTCTGTTAGGTAGCTCCGTTTTGGTTTTAGAAGCAGACAGTTCTCCTTACAGCATATACTCCCATTCACTGAGAAATGTCCAAACGCAGCTCTTACCAGAAACGTGTTTCTAACTCCTGAATCTAAAGGGAGATTTAACTCACTTAGCTGAACAAACGCACAGCAGAGCAGATTGAAGGATACGTTTCTTCTGTGTTTTAGGCAGAGTTTTACTGCTATTTCGTTATATGCGGGAATAGTGCTGGAAATGCCTGGAAATGCCTGTTTTGAGATCTCTCCACAGAAAGCGTTTCCAGACTTCCCCTTCAACACACGAGTTTAACTCTGTAAGTTGAATGCACACATTGAAGACCGTTCTGTTAGGTAGCTCCGTTTTGGTTTTAGAAGCAGACAGTTCTCCTTACAGCATATACTCCCATTCACTGAGAAATGTCCAAACGCAGCTCTTACCAGAAACGTGTTTCTAACTCCTGAATCTAAAGGGAGATTTAACTCACTTAGCTGAACAAACGCACAGCAGAGCAGATTGAAGGATACGTTTCTTCTGTGTTTTAGGCAGAGTTTTACTGCTATTTCGTTATATGCGGGAATAGTGCTGGAAATGCCTGGAAATGCCTGTTTTGAGATCTCTCCACAGAAAGCGTTTCCAGACTTCCCCTTCAACACACGAGTTTATCTCTGTAAGTTGAATGCACACATTGAAGACCGTTCTGTTAGGTAGCTCCGTTTTGGTTTTAGAAGCAGACAGTTCTCCTTACAGCATATACTCCCATTCACTGAGAAATGTCCAAACGCAGCTCTTACCAGAAACGTGTTTCTAACTCCTGAATCTAAAGGGAGATTTAACTCACTTAGCTGAACAAACGCACAGCAGAGCAGATTGAAGGATACGTTTCTTCTGTGTTTTAGGCAGAGTTTTACTGCTATTTCGTTATATGCGGGAATAGTGCTGGAAATGCCTGGAAATGCCTGTTTTGAGATCTCTCCACAGAAAGCGTTTCCAGACTTCCCCTTCAACACACGAGTTTAACTCTGTAAGTTGAATGCACACATTGAAGACCGTTCTGTTAGGTAGCTCCGTTTTGGTTTTAGAAGCAGACAGTTCTCCTTACAGCATATACTCCCATTCACTGAGAAATGTCCAAACGCAGCTCTTACCAGAAACGTGTTTCTAACTCCTGAATCTAAAGGGAGATTTAACTCACTTAGCTGAACAAACGCACAGCAGAGCAGATTGAAGGATACGTTTCTTCTGTGTTTTAGGCAGAGTTTTACTGCTATTTCGTTATATGCGGGAATAGTGCTGGAAATGCCTGGAAATGCCTGTTTTGAGATCTCTCCACAGAAAGCGTTTCCAGACTTCCCCTTCAACACACGAGTTTAACTCTGTAAGTTGAATGCACACATTGAAGACCGTTCTGTTAGGTAGCTCCGTTTTGGTTTTAGAAGCAGACAGTTCTCCTTACAGCATATACTCCCATTCACTGAGAAATGTCCAAACGCAGCTCTTACCAGAAACGTGTTTCTAACTCCTGAATCTAAAGGGAGATTTAACTTACTTATCTGAAAAAACGCACAGCAGAGCAGATTGAAGGATACGTTTCTTCTGTGTTTTAGGCAGAGTTTTACTGCTATTTCGTTATATGCGGGAATAGTGCTGGAAATGCCTGTTTTGAGATCTCTCCACAGAAAGCGTTTCCAGACTTCCCCTTCAACACACGAGTTTAACTCTGTAAGTTGAATGCACACATTGAAGACCGTTCTGTTAGGTAGCTCCGTTTTGGTTTTAGAAGCAGACAGTTCTCCTTACAGCATATACTCCCATTCACTGAGAAATGTCCAAACGCAGCTCTTACCAGAAACGTGTTTCTAACTCCTGAATCTAAAGGGAGATTTAACTCACTTAGCTGAACAAACGCACAGCAGAGCAGATTGAAGGATACGTTTCTTCTGTGTTTTAGGCAGAGTTTTACTGCTATTTCGTTATATGCGGGAATAGTGCTGGAAATGCCTGGAAATGCCTGTTTTGAGATCTCTCCACAGAAAGCGTTTCCAGACTTCCCCTTCAACACACGAATTTAACTCTGTAAGTTGAATGCACACATTGAAGACCGTTCTGTTAGGTAGCTCCGTTTTGGTTTTAGAAGCAGACAGTTCTCCTTACAGCATATACTCCCATTCACTGAGAAATGTCCAAACGCAGCTCTTACCAGAAACGTGTTTCTAACTCCTGAATCTAAAGGGAGATTTAACTCACTTAGCTGAACAAACGCACAGCAGAGCAGATTGAAGGATACGTTTCTTCTGTGTTTTAGGCAGAGTTTTACTGCTATTTCGTTATATGCGGGAATAGTGCTGGAAATGCCTGGAAATGCCTGTTTTGAGATCTCTCCACAGAAAGCGTTTCCAGACTTCCCCTTCAACACACGAGTTTAAATCTGTAAGTTGAATGCACACATTGAAGACCGTTCTGTTAGGTAGCTCCGTTTTGGTTTTAGAAGCAGACAGTTCTCCTTACAGCATATACTCCCATTCACTGAGAAATGTCCAAATGCAGCTCTTACCAGAAACGTGTTTCTAACTCCTGAATCTAAAGGGAGATTTAACTCACTTAGCTGAACAAACGCACAGCAGAGCAGATTGAAGGATACGTTTCTTCTGTGTTTTAGGCAGAGTTTTACTGCTATTTCGTTATATGCGGGAATAGTGCTGGAAATGCCTGGAAATGCCTGTTTTGAGATCTCTCCACAGAAAGCGTTTCCAGACTTCCCCTTCAACACACGAGTTTAACTCTGTAAGTTGAATGCACACATTGAAGACCGTTCTGTTAGGTAGCTCCGTTTTGGTTTTAGAAGCAGACAGTTCTCCTTACAGCATATACTCCCATTCACTGAGAAATGTCCAAACGCAGCTCTTACCAGAAACGTGTTTCTAACTCCTGAATCTAAAGGGAGATTTACCTCACTTAGCTGAACAAACGCACAGCAGAGCAGATTGAAGGATACGTTTCTTCTGTGTTTTAGGCAGAGTTTTACTGCTATTTCGTTATATGCGGGAATAGTGCTGGAAATGCCTGTTTTGAGATCTCTCCACAGAAAGCGTTTCCAGACTTCCCCTTCAACACACGAGTTTAACTCTGTAAGTTGAATGCACACATTGAAGACCGTTCTGTTAGGTAGCTCCGTTTTGGTTTTAGAAGCAGACAGTTCTCCTTACAGCATATACTCCCATTCACTGAGAAATGTCCAAACGCAGCTCTTACCAGAAACGTGTTTCTAACTCCTGAATCTAAAGGGAGATTTAACTCACTTAGCTGAACAAACGCACAGCAGAGCAGATTGAAGGATACGTTTCTTCTGTGTTTTAGGCAGAGTTTTACTGCTATTTCGTTATATGCGGGAATAGTGCTGGAAATGCCTGTTTTGAGATCTCTCCACAGAAAGCGTTTCCAGACTTCCCCTTCAACACACGAGTTTAACTCTGTAAGTTGAATGCACACATTGAAGACCGTTCTGTTAGGTAGCTCCGTTTTGGTTTTAGAAGCAGACAGTTCTCCTTACAGCATATACTCCCATTCACTGAGAAATGTCCAAACGCAGCTCTTACCAGAAACGTGTTTCTAACTCCTGAATCTAAAGGGAGATTTAACTCACTTAGCTGAACAAACGCACAGCAGAGCAGATTGAAGGATACGTTTCTTCTGTGTTTTAGGCAGAGTTTTACTGCTATTTCGTTATATGCGGGAATAGTGCTGGAAATGCCTGGAAATGCCTGTTTTGAGATCTCTCCACAGAAAGCGTTTCCAGACTTCCCCTTCAACACACGAGTTTAACTCTGTAAGTTGAATGCACACATTGAAGACCGTTCTGTTAGGTAGCTCCGTTTTGGTTTTAGAAGCAGACAGTTCTCCTTACAGCATATACTCCCATTCACTGAGAAATGTCCAAACGCAGCTCTTACCAGAAACGTGTTTCTAACTCCTGAATCTAAAGGGAGATTTAACTCACTTAGCTGAACAAACGCACAGCAGAGCAGATTGAAGGATACGTTTCTTCTGTGTTTTAGGCAGAGTTTTACTGCTATTTCGTTATATGCGGGAATAGTGCTGGAAATGCCTGGAAATGCCTGTTTTGAGATCTCTCCACAGAAAGCGTTTCCAGACTTCCCCTTCAACACACGAGTTTAACTCTGTAAGTTGAATGCACACATTGAAGACCGTTCTGTTAGGTAGCTCCGTTTTGGTTTTAGAAGCAGACAGTTCTCCTTACAGCATATACTCCCATTCACTGAGAAATGTCCAAACGCAGCTCTTACCAGAAACGTGTTTCTAACTCCTGAATCTAAAGGGAGATTTAACTCACTTAGCTGAACAAACGCACAGCAGAGCAGATTGAAGGATACGTTTCTTCTGTGTTTTAGGCAGAGTTTTACTGCTATTTCGTTATATGCGGGAATAGTGCTGGAAATGCCTGGAAATGCCTGTTTTGAGATCTCTCCACAGAAAGCGTTTCCAGACTTCCCCTTCAACACACGAGTTTAACTCTGTAAGTTGAATGCACACATTGAAGACCGTTCTGTTAGGTAGCTCCGTTTTGGTTTTAGAAGCAGACAGTTCTCCTTACAGCATATACTCCCATTCACTGAGAAATGTCCAAACGCAGCTCTTACCAGAAACGTGTTTCTAACTCCTGAATCTAAAGGGAGATTTAACTCACTTAGCTGAACAAACGCACAGCAGAGCAGATTGAAGGATACGTTTCTTCTGTGTTTTAGGCAGAGTTTTACTGCTATTTCGTTATATGCGGGAATAGTGCTGGAAATGCCTGGAAATGCCTGTTTTGAGATCTCTCCACAGAAAGCGTTTCCAGACTTCCCCTTCAACACACGAGTTTATCTCTGTAAGTTGAATGCACACATTGAAGACCGTTCTGTTAGGTAGCTCCGTTTTGGTTTTAGAAGCAGACAGTTCTCCTTACAGCATATACTCCCATTCACTGAGAAATGTCCAAACGCAGCTCTTACCAGAAACGTGTTTCTAACTCCTGAATCTAAAGGGAGATTTAACTCACTTAGCTGAACAAACGCACAGCAGAGCAGATTGAAGGATACGTTTCTTCTGTGTTTTAGGCAGAGTTTTACTGCTATTTCGTTATATGCGGGAATAGTGCTGGAAATGCCTGGAAATGCCTGTTTTGAGATCTCTCCACAGAAAGCGTTTCCAGACTTCCCCTTCAACACACGAGTTTAACTCTGTAAGTTGAATGCACACATTGAAGACCGTTCTGTTAGGTAGCTCCGTTTTGGTTTTAGAAGCAGACAGTTCTCCTTACAGCATATACTCCCATTCACTGAGAAATGTCCAAACGCAGCTCTTACCAGAAACGTGTTTCTAACTCCTGAATCTAAAGGGAGATTTAACTCACTTAGCTGAACAAACGCACAGCAGAGCAGATTGAAGGATACGTTTCTTCTGTGTTTTAGGCAGAGTTTTACTGCTATTTCGTTATATGCGGGAATAGTGCTGGAAATGCCTGGAAATGCCTGTTTTGAGATCTCTCCACAGAAAGCGTTTCCAGACTTCCCCTTCAACACACGAGTTTAACTCTGTAAGTTGAATGCACACATTGAAGACCGTTCTGTTAGGTAGCTCCGTTTTGGTTTTAGAAGCAGACAGTTCTCCTTACAGCATATACTCCCATTCACTGAGAAATGTCCAAACGCAGCTCTTACCAGAAACGTGTTTCTAACTCCTGAATCTAAAGGGAGATTTAACTTACTTATCTGAAAAAACGCACAGCAGAGCAGATTGAAGGATACGTTTCTTCTGTGTTTTAGGCAGAGTTTTACTGCTATTTCGTTATATGCGGGAATAGTGCTGGAAATGCCTGTTTTGAGATCTCTCCACAGAAAGCGTTTCCAGACTTCCCCTTCAACACACGAGTTTAACTCTGTAAGTTGAATGCACACATTGAAGACCGTTCTGTTAGGTAGCTCCGTTTTGGTTTTAGAAGCAGACAGTTCTCCTTACAGCATATACTCCCATTCACTGAGAAATGTCCAAACGCAGCTCTTACCAGAAACGTGTTTCTAACTCCTGAATCTAAAGGGAGATTTAACTCACTTAGCTGAACAAACGCACAGCAGAGCAGATTGAAGGATACGTTTCTTCTGTGTTTTAGGCAGAGTTTTACTGCTATTTCGTTATATGCGGGAATAGTGCTGGAAATGCCTGGAAATGCCTGTTTTGAGATCTCTCCACAGAAAGCGTTTCCAGACTTCCCCTTCAACACACGAGTTTAACTCTGTAAGTTGAATGCACACATTGAAGACCGTTCTGTTAGGTAGCTCCGTTTTGGTTTTAGAAGCAGACAGTTCTCCTTACAGCATATACTCCCATTCACTGAGAAATGTCCAAACGCAGCTCTTACCAGAAAAGTGTTTCTAACTCCTGAATCTAAAGGGAGATTTAACTCACTTAGCTGAACAAACGCACAGCAGAGCAGATTGAAGGATACGTTTCTTCTGTGTTTTAGGCAGAGTTTTACTGCTATTTCGTTATATGCGGGAATAGTGCTGGAAATGCCTGGAAATGCCTGTTTTGAGATCTCTCCACAGAAAGCGTTTCCAGACTTCCCCTTCAACACACGAGTTTAACTCTGTAAGTTGAATGCACACATTGAAGACCGTTCTGTTAGGTAGCTCCGTTTTGGTTTTAGAAGCAGACAGTTCTCCTTACAGCATATACTCCCATTCACTGAGAAATGTCCAAACGCAGCTCTTACCAGAAACGTGTTTCTAACTCCTGAATCTAAAGGGAGATTTAACTCACTTACCTGAACAAACGCACAGCAGAGCAGATTGAAGGATACGTTTCTTCTGTGTTTTAGACAGAGTTTTACTGCTATTTCGTTATATGCGGGAATAGTGCTGGAAATGCCTGTTTTGAGATCTCTCCACAGAAAGCGTTTCCAGACTTCCCCTTCAACACACGAGTTTAACTCTGTAAGTTGAATGCACACATTGAAGACCGTTCTGTTAGGTAGCTCCGTTTTGGTTTTAGAAGCAGACAGTTCTCCTTACAGCATATACTCCCATTCACTGAGAAATGTCCAAACGCAGCTCTTACCAGAAACGTGTTTCTAACTCCTGAATCTAAAGGGAGATTTAACTCACTTAGCTGAACAAACGCACAGCAGAGCAGATTGAAGGATACGTTTCTTCTGTGTTTTAGGCAGAGTTTTACTGCTATTTCGTTATATGCGGGAATAGTGCTGGAAATGCCTGTTTTGAGATCTCTCCACAGAAAGCGTTTCCAGACTTCCCCTTCAACACACGAGTTTCACTCTGTAAGTTGAATGCACACATTGAAGACCGTTCTGTTAGGTAGCTCCGTTTTGGTTTTAGAAGCAGACAGTTCTCCTTACAGCATATACTCCCATTCACTGAGAAATGTCCAAACGCAGCTCTTACCAGAAACGTGTTTCTAACTCCTGAATCTAAAGGGAGATTTAACTCACTTAGCTGAACAAACGCACAGCAGAGCAGATTGAAGGATACGTTTCTTCTGTGTTTTAGGCAGAGTTTTACTGCTATTTCGTTATATGCGGGAATAGTGCTGGAAATGCCTGGAAATGCCTGTTTTGAGATCTCTCCACAGAAAGCGTTTCCAGACTTCCCCTTCAACACACGAGTTTAACTCTGTAAGTTGAATGCACACATTGAAGACCGTTCTGTTAGGTAGCTCCGTTTTGGTTTTAGAAGCAGACAGTTCTCCTTACAGCATATACTCCCATTCACTGAGAAATGTCCAAACGCAGCTCTTACCAGAAACGTGTTTCTAACTCCTGAATCTAAAGGGAGATTTAACTCACTTAGCTGAACAAACGCACAGCAGAGCAGATTGAAGGATACGTTTCTTCTGTGTTTTAGGCAGAGTTTTACTGCTATTTCGTTATATGCGGGAATAGTGCTGGAAATGCCTGGAAATGCCTGTTTTGAGATCTCTCCACAGAAAGCGTTTCCAGACTTCCCCTTCAACACACGAGTTTAACTCTGTAAGTTGAATGCACACATTGAAGACCGTTCTGTTAGGTAGCTCCGTTTTGGTTTTAGAAGCAGACAGTTCTCCTTACAGCATATACTCCCATTCACTGAGAAATGTCCAAACGCAGCTCTTACCAGAAACGTGTTTCTAACTCCTGAATCTAAAGGGAGATTTAACTCACTTAGCTGAACAAACGCACAGCAGAGCAGATTGAAGGATACGTTTCTTCTGTGTTTTAGGCAGAGTTTTACTGCTATTTCGTTATATGCGGGAATAGTGCTGGAAATGCCTGGAAATGCCTGTTTTGAGATCTCTCCACAGAAAGCGTTTCCAGACTTCCCCTTCAACACACGAGTTTAACTCTGTAAGTTGAATGCACACATTGAAGACCGTTCTGTTAGGTAGCTCCGTTTTGGTTTTAGAAGCAGACAGTTCTCCTTACAGCATATACTCCCATTCACTGAGAAATGTCCAAACGCAGCTCTTACCAGAAACGTGTTTCTAACTCCTGAATCTAAAGGGAGATTTAACTCACTTAGCTGAACAAACGCACAGCAGAGCAGATTGAAGGATACGTTTCTTCTGTGTTTTAGACAGAGTTTTACTGCTATTTCGTTATATGCGGGAATAGTGCTGGAAATGCCTGTTTTGAGATCTCTCCACAGAAAGCGTTTCCAGACTTCCCCTTCAACACACGAGTTTAACTCTGTAAGTTGAATGCACACATTGAAGACCGTTCTGTTAGGTAGCTCCGTTTTGGTTTTAGAAGCAGACAGTTCTCCTTACAGCATATACTCCCATTCACTGAGAAATGTCCAAACGCAGCTCTTACCAGAAACGTGTTTCTAACTCCTGAATCTAAAGGGAGATTTAACTCACTTAGCTGAACAAACGCACAGCAGAGCAGATTGAAGGATACGTTTCTTCTGTGTTTTAGGCAGAGTTTTACTGCTATTTCGTTATATGCGGGAATAGTGCTGGAAATGCCTGGAAATGCCTGTTTTGAGATCTCTCCACAGAAAGCGTTTCCAGACTTCCCCTTCAACACACGAGTTTAACTCTGTAAGTTGAATGCACACATTGAAGACCGTTCTGTTAGGTAGCTCCGTTTTGGTTTTAGAAGCAGACAGTTCTCCTTACAGCATATACTCCCATTCACTGAGAAATGTCCAAACGCAGCTCTTACCAGAAACGTGTTTCTAACTCCTGAATCTAAAGGGAGATTTAACTCACTTAGCTGAACAAACGCACAGCAGAGCAGATTGAAGGATACGTTTCTTCTGTGTTTTAGGCAGAGTTTTACTGCTATTTCGTTATATGCGGGAATAGTGCTGGAAATGCCTGGAAATGCCTGTTTTGAGATCTCTCCACAGAAAGCGTTTCCAGACTTCCCCTTCAACACACGAGTTTAACTCTGTAAGTTGAATGCACACATTGAAGACCGTTCTGTTAGGTAGCTCCGTTTTGGTTTTAGAAGCAGACAGTTCTCCTTACAGCATATACTCCCATTCACTGAGAAATGTCCAAACGCAGCTCTTACCAGAAACGTGTTTCTAACTCCTGAATCTAAAGGGAGATTTAACTCACTTAGCTGAACAAACGCACAGCAGAGCAGATTGAAGGATACGTTTCTTCTGTGTTTTAGGCAGAGTTTTACTGCTATTTCGTTATATGCGGGAATAGTGCTGGAAATGCCTGGAAATGCCTGTTTTGAGATCTCTCCACAGAAAGCGTTTCCAGACTTCCCCTTCAACACACGAGTTTAACTCTGTAAGTTGAATGCACACATTGAAGACCGTTCTGTTAGGTAGCTCCGTTTTGGTTTTAGAAGCAGACAGTTCTCCTTACAGCATATACTCCCATTCACTGAGAAATGTCCAAACGCAGCTCTTACCAGAAACGTGTTTCTAACTCCTGAATCTAAAGGGAGATTTAACTCACTTAGCTGAACAAACGCACAGCAGAGCAGATTGAAGGATACGTTTCTTCTGTGTTTTAGGCAGAGTTTTACTGCTATTTCGTTATATGCGGGAATAGTGCTGGAAATGCCTGGAAATGCCTGTTTTGAGATCTCTCCACAGAAAGCGTTTCCAGACTTCCCCTTCAACACACGAGTTTAACTCTGTAAGTTGAATGCACACATTGAAGACCGTTCTGTTAGGTAGCTCCGTTTTGGTTTTAGAAGCAGACAGTTCTCCTTACAGCATATACTCCCATTCACTGAGAAATGTCCAAACGCAGCTCTTACCAGAAACGTGTTTCTAACTCCTGAATCTAAAGGGAGATTTAACTCACTTAGCTGAACAAACGCACAGCAGAGCAGATTGAAGGATACGTTTCTTCTGTGTTTTAGGCAGAGTTTTACTGCTATTTCGTTATATGCGGGAATAGTGCTGGAAATGCCTGTTTTGAGATCTCTCCACAGAAAGCGTTTCCAGACATCCCCTTCAACACACGAGTTTAACTCTGTAAGTTGAATGCACACATTGAAGACCGTTCTGTTAGGTAGCTCCGTTTTGGTTTTAGAAGCAGACAGTTCTCCTTACAGCATATACTCCCATTCACTGAGAAATGTCCAAACGCAGCTCTTACCAGAAACGTGTTTCTAACTCCTGAATCTAAAGGGAGATTTAACTCACTTAGCTGAACAAACGCACAGCAGAGCAGATTGAAGGATACGTTTCTTCTGTGTTTTAGGCAGAGTTTTACTGCTATTTCGTTATATGCGGGAATAGTGCTGGAAATGCCTGTTTTGAGATCTCTCCACCGAAAGCGTTTCCAGACTTCCCCTTCAACACACGAGTTTCACTCTGTAAGTTGAATGCACACATTGAAGACCGTTCTGTTAGGTAGCTCCGTTTTGGTTTTAGAAGCAGACAGTTCTCCTTACAGCATATACTCCCATTCACTGAGAAATGTCCAAACGCAGCTCTTACCAGAAACGTGTTTCTAACTCCTGAATCTAAAGGGAGATTTAACTCACTTAGCTGAACAAACGCACAGCAGAGCAGATTGAAGGATACGTTTCTTCTGTGTTTTAGACAGAGTTTTACTGCTATTTCGTTATATGCGGGAATAGTGCTGGAAATGCCTGTTTTGAGATCTCTCCACAGAAAGCGTTTCCAGACTTCCCCTTCAACACACGAGTTTAACTCTGTAAGTTGAATGCACACATTGAAGACCGTTCTGTTAGGTAGCTCCGTTTTGGTTTTAGAAGCAGACAGTTCTCCTTACAGCATATACTCCCATTCACTGAGAAATGTCCAAACGCAGCTCTTACCAGAAACGTGTTTCTAACTCCTGAATCTAAAGGGAGATTTAACTCACTTAGCTGAACAAACGCACAGCAGAGCAGATTGAAGGATACGTTTCTTCTGTGTTTTAGGCAGAGTTTTACTGCTATTTCGTTATATGCGGGAATAGTGCTGGAAATGCCTGGAAATGCCTGTTTTGAGATCTCTCCACAGAAAGCGTTTCCAGACTTCCCCTTCAACACACGAGTTTAACTCTGTAAGTTGAATGCACACATTGAAGACCGTTCTGTTAGGTAGCTCCGTTTTGGTTTTAGAAGCAGACAGTTCTCCTTACAGCATATACTCCCATTCACTGAGAAATGTCCAAACGCAGCTCTTACCAGAAACGTGTTTCTAACTCCTGAATCTAAAGGGAGATTTAACTCACTTAGCTGAACAAACGCACAGCAGAGCAGATTGAAGGATACGTTTCTTCTGTGTTTTAGGCAGAGTTTTACTGCTATTTCGTTATATGCGGGAATAGTGCTGGAAATGCCTGGAAATGCCTGTTTTGAGATCTCTCCACAGAAAGCGTTTCCAGACTTCCCCTTCAACACACGAGTTTAACTCTGTAAGTTGAATGCACACATTGAAGACCGTTCTGTTAGGTAGCTCCGTTTTGGTTTTAGAAGCAGACAGTTCTCCTTACAGCATATACTCCCATTCACTGAGAAATGTCCAAACGCAGCTCTTACCAGAAACGTGTTTCTAACTCCTGAATCTAAAGGGAGATTTAACTCACTTAGCTGAACAAACGCACAGCAGAGCAGATTGAAGGATACGTTTCTTCTGTGTTTTAGGCAGAGTTTTACTGCTATTTCGTTATATGCGGGAATAGTGCTGGAAATGCCTGGAAATGCCTGTTTTGAGATCTCTCCACAGAAAGCGTTTCCAGACTTCCCCTTCAACACACGAGTTTAACTCTGTAAGTTGAATGCACACATTGAAGACCGTTCTGTTAGGTAGCTCCGTTTTGGTTTTAGAAGCAGACAGTTCTCCTTACAGCATATACTCCCATTCACTGAGAAATGTCCAAACGCAGCTCTTACCAGAAACGTGTTTCTAACTCCTGAATCTAAAGGGAGATTTAACTCACTTAGCTGAACAAACGCACAGCAGAGCAGATTGAAGGATACGTTTCTTCTGTGTTTTAGACAGAGTTTTACTGCTATTTCGTTATATGCGGGAATAGTGCTGGAAATGCCTGTTTTGAGATCTCTCCACAGAAAGCGTTTCCAGACTTCCCCTTCAACACACGAGTTTAACTCTGTAAGTTGAATGCACACATTGAAGACCGTTCTCTTAGGTAGCTCCGTTTTGGTTTTAGAAGCAGACAGTTCTCCTTACAGCATATACTCCCATTCACTGAGAAATGTCCAAACGCAGCTCTTACCAGAAACGTGTTTCTAACTCCTGAATCTAAAGGGAGATTTAACTCACTTAGCTGAACAAACGCACAGCAGAGCAGATTGAAGGATACGTTTCTTCTGTGTTTTAGGCAGAGTTTTACTGCTATTTCGTTATATGCGGGAATAGTGCTGGAAATGCCTGGAAATGCCTGTTTTGAGATCTCTCCACAGAAAGCGTTTCCAGACTTCCCCTTCAACACACGAGTTTAACTCTGTAAGTTGAATGCACACATTGAAGACCGTTCTGTTAGGTAGCTCCGTTTTGGTTTTAGAAGCAGACAGTTCTCCTTACAGCATATACTCCCATTCACTGAGAAATGTCCAAACGCAGCTCTTACCAGAAACGTGTTTCTAACTCCTGAATCTAAAGGGAGATTTAACTCACTTAGCTGAACAAACGCACAGCAGAGCAGATTGAAGGATACGTTTCTTCTGTGTTTTAGGCAGAGTTTTACTGCTATTTCGTTATATGCGGGAATAGTGCTGGAAATGCCTGGAAATGCCTGTTTTGAGATCTCTCCACAGAAAGCGTTTCCAGACTTCCCCTTCAACACACGAGTTTAACTCTGTAAGTTGAATGCACACATTGAAGACCGTTCTGTTAGGTAGCTCCGTTTTGGTTTTAGAAGCAGACAGTTCTCCTTACAGCATATACTCCCATTCACTGAGAAATGTCCAAACGCAGCTCTTACCAGAAACGTGTTTCTAACTCCTGAATCTAAAGGGAGATTTAACTCACTTAGCTGAACAAACGCACAGCAGAGCAGATTGAAGGATACGTTTCTTCTGTGTTTTAGGCAGAGTTTTACTGCTATTTCGTTATATGCGGGAATAGTGCTGGAAATGCCTGGAAATGCCTGTTTTGAGATCTCTCCACAGAAAGCGTTTCCAGACTTCCCCTTCAACACACGAGTTTAACTCTGTAAGTTGAATGCACACATTGAAGACCGTTCTGTTAGGTAGCTCCGTTTTGGTTTTAGAAGCAGACAGTTCTCCTTACAGCATATACTCCCATTCACTGAGAAATGTCCAAACGCAGCTCTTACCAGAAACGTGTTTCTAACTCCTGAATCTAAAGGGAGATTTAACTCACTTAGCGGAACAAACGCACAGCAGAGCAGATTGAAGGATACGTTTCTTCTGTGTTTTAGGCAGAGTTTTACTGCTATTTCGTTATATGCGGGAATAGTGCTGGAAATGCCTGGAAATGCCTGTTTTGAGATCTCTCCACAGAAAGCGTTTCCAGACTTCCCCTTCAACACACGAGTTTAACTCTGTAAGTTGAATGCACACATTGAAGACCGTTCTGTTAGGTAGCTCCGTTTTGGTTTTAGAAGCAGACAGTTCTCCTTACAGCATATACTCCCATTCACTGAGAAATGTCCAAACGCAGCTCTTACCAGAAACGTGTTTCTAACTCCTGAATCTAAAGGGAGATTTAACTCACTTAGCTGAACAAACGCACAGCAGAGCAGATTGAAGGATACGTTTCTTCTGTGTTTTAGACAGAGTTTTACTGCTATTTCGTTATATGCGGGAATAGTGCTGGAAATGCCTGTTTTGAGATCTCTCCACAGAAAGCGTTTCCAGACTTCCCCTTCAACACACGAGTTTAACTCTGTAAGTTGAATGCACACATTGAAGACCGTTCTGTTAGGTAGCTCCGTTTTGGTTTTAGAAGCAGACAGTTCTCCTTACAGCATATACTCCCATTCACTGAGAAATGTCCAAACGCAGCTCTTACCAGAAACGTGTTTCTAACTCCTGAATCTAAAGGGAGATTTAACTCACTTAGCTGAACAAACGCACAGCAGAGCAGATTGAAGGATACGTTTCTTCTGTGTTTTAGGCAGAGTTTTACTGCTATTTCGTTATATGCGGGAATAGTGCTGGAAATGCCTGTTTTGAGATCTCTCCACAGAAAGCGTTTCCAGACTTCCCCTTCAACACACGAGTTTCACTCTGTAAGTTGAATGCACACATTGAAGACCGTTCTGTTAGGTAGCTCCGTTTTGGTTTTAGAAGCAGACAGTTCTCCTTACAGCATATACTCCCATTCACTGAGAAATGTCCAAACGCAGCTCTTACCAGAAACGTGTTTCTAACTCCTGAATCTAAAGGGAGATTTAACTCACTTAGCTGAACAAACGCACAGCAGAGCAGATTGAAGGATACGTTTCTTCTGTGTTTTAGGCAGAGTTTTACTGCTATTTCGTTATATGCGGGAATAGTGCTGGAAATGCCTGGAAATGCCTGTTTTGAGATCTCTCCACAGAAAGCGTTTCCAGACTTCCCCTTCAACACACGAGTTTAACTCTGTAAGTTGAATGCACACATTGAAGACCGTTCTGTTAGGTAGCTCCGTTTTGGTTTTAGAAGCAGACAGTTCTCCTTACAGCATATACTCCCATTCACTGAGAAATGTCCAAACGCAGCTCTTACCAGAAACGTGTTTCTAACTCCTGAATCTAAAGGGAGATTTAACTCACTTAGCTGAACAAACGCACAGCAGAGCAGATTGAAGGATACGTTTCTTCTGTGTTTTAGACAGAGTTTTACTGCTATTTCGTTATATGCGGGAATAGTGCTGGAAATGCCTGTTTTGAGATCTCTCCACAGAAAGCGTTTCCAGACTTCCCCTTCAACACACGAGTTTAACTCTGTAAGTTGAATGCACACATTGAAGACCGTTCTGTTAGGTAGCTCCGTTTTGGTTTTAGAAGCAGACAGTTCTCCTTACAGCATATACTCCCATTCACTGAGAAATGTCCAAACGCAGCTCTTACCAGAAACGTGTTTCTAACTCCTGAATCTAAAGGGAGATTTAACTCACTTAGCTGAACAAACGCACAGCAGAGCAGATTGAAGGATACGTTTCTTCTGTGTTTTAGGCAGAGTTTTACTGCTATTTCGTTATATGCGGGAATAGTGCTGGAAATGCCTGTTTTGAGATCTCTCCACAGAAAGCGTTTCCAGACTTCCCCTTCAACACACGAGTTTCACTCTGTAAGTTGAATGCACACATTGAAGACCGTTCTGTTAGGTAGCTCCGTTTTGGTTTTAGAAGCAGACAGTTCTCCTTACAGCATATACTCCCATTCACTGAGAAATGTCCAAACGCAGCTCTTACCAGAAACGTGTTTCTAACTCCTGAATCTAAAGGGAGATTTAACTCACTTAGCTGAACAAACGCACAGCAGAGCAGATTGAAGGATACGTTTCTTCTGTGTTTTAGGCAGAGTTTTACTGCTATTTCGTTATATGCGGGAATAGTGCTGGAAATGCCTGGAAATGCCTGTTTTGAGATCTCTCCACAGAAAGCGTTTCCAGACTTCCCCTTCAACACACGAGTTTAACTCTGTAAGTTGAATGCACACATTGAAGACCGTTCTGTTAGGTAGCTCCGTTTGGGTTTTAGAAGCAGACAGTTCTCCTTACAGCATATACTCCCATTCACTGAGAAATGTCCAAACGCAGCTCTTACCAGAAACGTGTTTCTAACTCCTGAATCTAAAGGGAGATTTAACTCACTTAGCTGAACAAACGCACAGCAGAGCAGATTGAAGGATACGTTTCTTCTGTGTTTTAGGCAGAGTTTTACTGCTATTTCGTTATATGCGGGAATAGTGCTGGAAATGCCTGTTTTGAGATCTCTCCACAGAAAGCGTTTCCAGACTTCCCCTTCAACACACGAGTTTAACTCTGTAAGTTGAATGCACACATTGAAGACCGTTCTGTTAGGTAGCTCCGTTTTGGTTTTAGAAGCAGACAGTTCTCCTTACAGCATATACTCCCATTCACTGAGAAATGTCCAAACGCAGCTCTTACCAGAAACGTGTTTCTAACTCCTGAATCTAAAGGGAGATTTAACTCACTTAGCTGAACAAACGCACAGCAGAGCAGATTGAAGGATACGTTTCTTCTGTGTTTTAGGCAGAGTTTTACTGCTATTTCGTTATATGCGGGAATAGTGCTGGAAATGCCTGTTTTGAGATCTCTCCACAGAAAGCGTTTCCAGACTTCCCCTTCAACACACGAGTTTAACTCTGTAAGTTGAATGCACACATTGAAGACCGTTCTGTTAGGTAGCTCCGTTTTGGTTTTAGAAGCAGACAGTTCTCCTTACAGCATATACTCCCATTCACTGAGAAATGTCCAAACGCAGCTCTTACCAGAAACGTGTTTCTAACTCCTGAATCTAAAGGGAGATTTAACTCACTTAGCTGAACAAACGCACAGCAGAGCAGATTGAAGGATACGTTTCTTCTGTGTTTTAGGCAGAGTTTTACTGCTATTTCGTTATATGCGGGAATAGTGCTGGAAATGCCTGGAAATGCCTGTTTTGAGATCTCTCCACAGAAAGCGTTTCCAGACTTCCCCTTCAACACACGAGTTTAACTCTGTAAGTTGAATGCACACATTGAAGACCGTTCTGTTAGGTAGCTCCGTTTTGGTTTTAGAAGCAGACAGTTCTCCTTACAGCATATACTCCCATTCACTGAGAAATGTCCAAACGCAGCTCTTACCAGAAACGTGTTTCTAACTCCTGAATCTAAAGGGAGATTTAACTCACTTAGCTGAACAAACGCACAGCAGAGCAGATTGAAGGATACGTTTCTTCTGTGTTTTAGGCAGAGTTTTACTGCTATTTCGTTATATGCGGGAATAGTGCTGGAAATGCCTGGAAATGCCTGTTTTGAGATCTCTCCACAGAAAGAGTTTCCAGACTTCCCCTTCAACACACGAGTTTAACTCTGTAAGTTGAATGCACACATTGAAGACCGTTCTGTTAGGTAGCTCCGTTTTGGTTTTAGAAGCAGACAGTTCTCCTTACAGCATATACTCCCATTCACTGAGAAATGTCCAAACGCAGCTCTTACCAGAAACGTGTTTCTAACTCCTGAATCTAAAGGGAGATTTAACTCACTTAGCTGAACAAACGCACAGCAGAGCAGATTGAAGGATACGTTTCTTCTGTGTTTTAGGCAGAGTTTTACTGCTATTTCGTTATATGCGGGAATAGTGCTGGAAATGCCTGTTTTGAGATCTCTCCACAGAAAGCGTTTCCAGACTTCCCCTTCAACACACGAGTTTAACTCTGTAAGTTGAATGCACACATTGAAGACCGTTCTGTTAGGTAGCTCCGTTTTGGTTTTAGAAGCAGACAGTTCTCCTTACAGCATATACTCCCATTCACTGAGAAATGTCCAAACGCAGCTCTTACCAGAAACGTGTTTCTAACTCCTGAATCTAAAGGGAGATTTAACTCACTTAGCTGAACAAACGCACAGCAGAGCAGATTGAAGGATACGTTTCTTCTGTGTTTTAGGCAGAGTTTTACTGCTATTTCGTTATATGCGGGAATAGTGCTGGAAATGCCTGGAAATGCCTGTTTTGAGATCTCTCCACAGAAAGCGTTTCCAGACTTCCCCTTCAACACACGAGTTTAAATCTGTAAGTTGAATGCACACATTGAAGACCGTTCTGTTAGGTAGCTCCGTTTTGGTTTTAGAAGCAGACAGTTCTCCTTACAGCATATACTCCCATTCACTGAGAAATGTCCAAATGCAGCTCTTACCAGAAACGTGTTTCTAACTCCTGAATCTAAAGGGAGATTTAACTCACTTAGCTGAACAAACGCACAGCAGAGCAGATTGAAGGATACGTTTCTTCTGTGTTTTAGGCAGAGTTTTACTGCTATTTCGTTATATGCGGGAATAGTGCTGGAAATGCCTGTTTTGAGATCTCTCCACAGAAAGCGTTTCCAGACTTCCCCTTCAACACACGAGTTTAACTCTGTAAGTTGAATGCACTCATTGAAGACCGTTCTGTTAGGTAGCTCCGTTTTGGTTTTAGAAGCAGACAGTTCTCCTTACAGCATATACTCCCATTCACTGAGAAATGTCCAAACGCAGCTCTTACCAGAAACGTGTTTCTAACTCCTGAATCTAAAGGGAGATTTAACTCACTTAGCTGAACAAACGCACAGCAGAGCAGATTGAAGGATACGTTTCTTCTGTGTTTTAGGCAGAGTTTTACTGCTATTTCGTTATATGCGGGAATAGTGCTGGAAATGCCTGTTTTGAGATCTCTCCACAGAAAGCGTTTCCAGACTTCCCCTTCAACACACGAGTTTAACTCTGTAAGTTGAATGCACACATTGAAGACCGTTCTGTTAGGTAGCTCCGTTTTGGTTTTAGAAGCAGACAGTTCTCCTTACAGCATATACTCCCATTCACTGAGAAATGTCCAAACGCAGCTCTTACCAGAAACGTGTTTCTAACTCCTGAATCTAAAGGGAGATTTAACTCACTTAGCTGAACAAACGCACAGCAGAGCAGATTGAAGGATACGTTTCTTCTGTGTTTTAGGCAGAGTTTTACTGCTATTTCGTTATATGCGGGAATAGTGCTGGAAATGCCTGTTTTGAGATCTCTCCACAGAAAGCGTTTCCAGACTTCCCCTTCAACACACGAGTTTAACTCTGTAAGTTGAATGCACACATTGAAGACCGTTCTGTTAGGTAGCTCCGTTTTGGTTTTAGAAGCAGACAGTTCTCCTTACAGCATATACTCCCATTCACTGAGAAATGTCCAAACGCAGCTCTTACCAGAAACGTGTTTCTAACTCCTGAATCTAAAGGGAGATTTAACTCACTTAGCTGAACAAACGCACAGCAGAGCAGATTGAAGGATACGTTTCTTCTGTGTTTTAGGCAGAGTTTTACTGCTATTTCGTTATATGCGGGAATAGTGCTGGAAATGCCTGGAAATGCCTGTTTTGAGATCTCTCCACAGAAAGCGTTTCCAGACTTCCCCTTCAACACACGAGTTTAACTCTGTAAGTTGAATGCACACATTGAAGACCGTTCTGTTAGGTAGCTCCGTTTTGGTTTTAGAAGCAGACAGTTCTCCTTACAGCATATACTCCCATTCACTGAGAAATGTCCAAACGCAGCTCTTACCAGAAACGTGTTTCTAACTCCTGAATCTAAAGGGAGATTTAACTCACTTAGCTGAACAAACGCACAGCAGAGCAGATTGAAGGATACGTTTCTTCTGTGTTTTAGGCAGAGTTTTACTGCTATTTCGTTATATGCGGGAATAGTGCTGGAAATGCCTGGAAATGCCTGTTTTGAGATCTCTCCACAGAAAGAGTTTCCAGACTTCCCCTTCAACACACGAGTTTAACTCTGTAAGTTGAATGCACACATTGAAGACCGTTCTGTTAGGTAGCTCCGTTTTGGTTTTAGAAGCAGACAGTTCTCCTTACAGCATATACTCCCATTCACTGAGAAATGTCCAAACGCAGCTCTTACCAGAAACGTGTTTCTAACTCCTGAATCTAAAGGGAGATTTAACTCACTTAGCTGAACAAACGCACAGCAGAGCAGATTGAAGGATACGTTTCTTCTGTGTTTTAGGCAGAGTTTTACTGCTATTTCGTTATATGCGGGAATAGTGCTGGAAATGCCTGTTTTGAGATCTCTCCACAGAAAGCGTTTCCAGACTTCCCCTTCAACACACGAGTTTAACTCTGTAAGTTGAATGCACACATTGAAGACCGTTCTGTTAGGTAGCTCCGTTTTGGTTTTAGAAGCAGACAGTTCTCCTTACAGCATATACTCCCATTCACTGAGAAATGTCCAAACGCAGCTCTTACCAGAAACGTGTTTCTAACTCCTGAATCTAAAGGGAGATTTAACTCACTTAGCTGAACAAACGCACAGCAGAGCAGATTGAAGGATACGTTTCTTCTGTGTTTTAGGCAGAGTTTTACTGCTATTTCGTTATATGCGGGAATAGTGCTGGAAATGCCTGGAAATGCCTGTTTTGAGATCTCTCCACAGAAAGCGTTTCCAGACTTCCCCTTCAACACACGAGTTTAACTCTGTAAGTTGAATGCACACATTGAAGACCGTTCTGTTAGGTAGCTCCGTTTTGGTTTTAGAAGCAGACAGTTCTCCTTACAGCATATACTCCCATTCACTGAGAAATGTCCAAACGCAGCTCTTACCAGAAACGTGTTTCTAACTCCTGAATCTAAAGGGAGATTTAACTCACTTAGCTGAACAAACGCACAGCAGAGCAGATTGAAGGATACGTTTCTTCTGTGTTTTAGGCAGAGTTTTACTGCTATTTCGTTATATGCGGGAATAGTGCTGGAAATGCCTGTTTTGAGATCTCTCCACAGAAAGCGTTTCCAGACTTCCCCTTCAACACACGAGTTTAACTCTGTAAGTTGAATGCACACATTGAAGACCGTTCTGTTAGGTAGCTCCGTTTTGGTTTTAGAAGCAGACAGTTCTCCTTACAGCATATACTCCCATTCACTGAGAAATGTCCAAACGCAGCTCTTACCAGAAACGTGTTTCTAACTCCTGAATCTAAAGGGAGATTTAACTCACTTAGCTGAACAAACGCACAGCAGAGCAGATTGAAGGATACGTTTCTTCTGTGTTTTAGGCAGAGTTTTACTGCTATTTCGTTATATGCGGGAATAGTGCTGGAAATGCCTGGAAATGCCTGTTTTGAGATCTCTCCACAGAAAGCGTTTCCAGACTTCCCCTTCAACACACGAGTTTAACTCTGTAAGTTGAATGCACACATTGAAGACCGTTCTGTTAGGTAGCTCCGTTTTGGTTTTAGAAGCAGACAGTTCTCCTTACAGCATATACTCCCATTCACTGAGAAATGTCCAAACGCAGCTCTTACCAGAAACGTGTTTCTAACTCCTGAATCTAAAGGGAGATTTAACTCACTTAGCTGAACAAACGCACAGCAGAGCAGATTGAAGGATACGTTTCTTCTGTGTTTTAGGCAGAGTTTTACTGCTATTTCGTTATATGCGGGAATAGTGCTGGAAATGCCTGGAAATGCCTGTTTTGAGATCTCTCCACAGAAAGAGTTTCCAGACTTCCCCTTCAACACACGAGTTTAACTCTGTAAGTTGAATGCACACATTGAAGACCGTTCTGTTAGGTAGCTCCGTTTTGGTTTTAGAAGCAGACAGTTCTCCTTACAGCATATACTCCCATTCACTGAGAAATGTCCAAACGCAGCTCTTACCAGAAACGTGTTTCTAACTCCTGAATCTAAAGGGAGATTTAACTCACTTAGCTGAACAAACGCACAGCAGAGCAGATTGAAGGATACGTTTCTTCTGTGTTTTAGGCAGAGTTTTACTGCTATTTCGTTATATGCGGGAATAGTGCTGGAAATGCCTGTTTTGAGATCTCTCCACAGAAAGCGTTTCCAGACTTCCCCTTCAACACACGAGTTTAACTCTGTAAGTTGAATGCACACATTGAAGACCGTTCTGTTAGGTAGCTCCGTTTTGGTTTTAGAAGCAGACAGTTCTCCTTACAGCATATACTCCCATTCACTGAGAAATGTCCAAACGCAGCTCTTACCAGAAACGTGTTTCTAACTCCTGAATCTAAAGGGAGATTTAACTCACTTAGCTGAACAAACGCACAGCAGAGCAGATTGAAGGATACGTTTCTTCTGTGTTTTAGGCAGAGTTTTACTGCTATTTCGTTATATGCGGGAATAGTGCTGGAAATGCCTGGAAATGCCTGTTTTGAGATCTCTCCACAGAAAGCGTTTCCAGACTTCCCCTTCAACACACGAGTTTAAATCTGTAAGTTGAATGCACACATTGAAGACCGTTCTGTTAGGTAGCTCCGTTTTGGTTTTAGAAGCAGACAGTTCTCCTTACAGCATATACTCCCATTCACTGAGAAATGTCCAAATGCAGCTCTTACCAGAAACGTGTTTCTAACTCCTGAATCTAAAGGGAGATTTAACTCACTTAGCTGAACAAACGCACAGCAGAGCAGATTGAAGGATACGTTTCTTCTGTGTTTTAGGCAGAGTTTTACTGCTATTTCGTTATATGCGGGAATAGTGCTGGAAATGCCTGTTTTGAGATCTCTCCACAGAAAGCGTTTCCAGACTTCCCCTTCAACACACGAGTTTAACTCTGTAAGTTGAATGCACTCATTGAAGACCGTTCTGTTAGGTAGCTCCGTTTTGGTTTTAGAAGCAGACAGTTCTCCTTACAGCATATACTCCCATTCACTGAGAAATGTCCAAACGCAGCTCTTACCAGAAACGTGTTTCTAACTCCTGAATCTAAAGGGAGATTTAACTCACTTAGCTGAACAAACGCACAGCAGAGCAGATTGAAGGATACGTTTCTTCTGTGTTTTAGGCAGAGTTTTACTGCTATTTCGTTATATGCGGGAATAGTGCTGGAAATGCCTGTTTTGAGATCTCTCCACAGAAAGCGTTTCCAGACTTCCCCTTCAACACACGAGTTTAACTCTGTAAGTTGAATGCACACATTGAAGACCGTTCTGTTAGGTAGCTCCGTTTTGGTTTTAGAAGCAGACAGTTCTCCTTACAGCATATACTCCCATTCACTGAGAAATGTCCAAACGCAGCTCTTACCAGAAACGTGTTTCTAACTCCTGAATCTAAAGGGAGATTTAACTCACTTAGCTGAACAAACGCACAGCAGAGCAGATTGAAGGATACGTTTCTTCTGTGTTTTAGGCAGAGTTTTACTGCTATTTCGTTATATGCGGGAATAGTGCTGGAAATGCCTGTTTTGAGATCTCTCCACAGAAAGCGTTTCCAGACTTCCCCTTCAACACACGAGTTTAACTCTGTAAGTTGAATGCACACATTGAAGACCGTTCTGTTAGGTAGCTCCGTTTTGGTTTTAGAAGCAGACAGTTCTCCTTACAGCATATACTCCCATTCACTGAGAAATGTCCAAACGCAGCTCTTACCAGAAACGTGTTTCTAACTCCTGAATCTAAAGGGAGATTTAACTCACTTAGCTGAACAAACGCACAGCAGAGCAGATTGAAGGATACGTTTCTTCTGTGTTTTAGGCAGAGTTTTACTGCTATTTCGTTATATGCGGGAATAGTGCTGGAAATGCCTGGAAATGCCTGTTTTGAGATCTCTCCACAGAAAGCGTTTCCAGACTTCCCCTTCAACACACGAGTTTAACTCTGTAAGTTGAATGCACACATTGAAGACCGTTCTGTTAGGTAGCTCCGTTTTGGTTTTAGAAGCAGACAGTTCTCCTTACAGCATATACTCCCATTCACTGAGAAATGTCCAAACGCAGCTCTTACCAGAAACGTGTTTCTAACTCCTGAATCTAAAGGGAGATTTAACTCACTTAGCTGAACAAACGCACAGCAGAGCAGATTGAAGGATACGTTTCTTCTGTGTTTTAGGCAGAGTTTTACTGCTATTTCGTTATATGCGGGAATAGTGCTGGAAATGCCTGGAAATGCCTGTTTTGAGATCTCTCCACAGAAAGAGTTTCCAGACTTCCCCTTCAACACACGAGTTTAACTCTGTAAGTTGAATGCACACATTGAAGACCGTTCTGTTAGGTAGCTCCGTTTTGGTTTTAGAAGCAGACAGTTCTCCTTACAGCATATACTCCCATTCACTGAGAAATGTCCAAACGCAGCTCTTACCAGAAACGTGTTTCTAACTCCTGAATCTAAAGGGAGATTTAACTCACTTAGCTGAACAAACGCACAGCAGAGCAGATTGAAGGATACGTTTCTTCTGTGTTTTAGGCAGAGTTTTACTGCTATTTCGTTATATGCGGGAATAGTGCTGGAAATGCCTGTTTTGAGATCTCTCCACAGAAAGCGTTTCCAGACTTCCCCTTCAACACACGAGTTTAACTCTGTAAGTTGAATGCACACATTGAAGACCGTTCTGTTAGGTAGCTCCGTTTTGGTTTTAGAAGCAGACAGTTCTCCTTACAGCATATACTCCCATTCACTGAGAAATGTCCAAACGCAGCTCTTACCAGAAACGTGTTTCTAACTCCTGAATCTAAAGGGAGATTTAACTCACTTAGCTGAACAAACGCACAGCAGAGCAGATTGAAGGATACGTTTCTTCTGTGTTTTAGGCAGAGTTTTACTGCTATTTCGTTATATGCGGGAATAGTGCTGGAAATGCCTGGAAATGCCTGTTTTGAGATCTCTCCACAGAAAGCGTTTCCAGACTTCCCCTTCAACACACGAGTTTAAATCTGTAAGTTGAATGCACACATTGAAGACCGTTCTGTTAGGTAGCTCCGTTTTGGTTTTAGAAGCAGACAGTTCTCCTTACAGCATATACTCCCATTCACTGAGAAATGTCCAAATGCAGCTCTTACCAGAAACGTGTTTCTAACTCCTGAATCTAAAGGGAGATTTAACTCACTTAGCTGAACAAACGCACAGCAGAGCAGATTGAAGGATACGTTTCTTCTGTGTTTTAGGCAGAGTTTTACTGCTATTTCGTTATATGCGGGAATAGTGCTGGAAATGCCTGGAAATGCCTGTTTTGAGATCTCTCCACAGAAAGCGTTTCCAGACTTCCCCTTCAACACACGAGTTTAACTCTGTAAGTTGAATGCACACATTGAAGACCGTTCTGTTAGGTAGCTCCGTTTTGGTTTTAGAAGCAGACAGTTCTCCTTACAGCATATACTCCCATTCACTGAGAAATGTCCAAACGCAGCTCTTACCAGAAACGTGTTTCTAACTCCTGAATCTAAAGGGAGATTTAACTCACTTAGCTGAACAAACGCACAGCAGAGCAGATTGAAGGATACGTTTCTTCTGTGTTTTAGGCAGAGTTTTACTGCTATTTCGTTATATGCGGGAATAGTGCTGGAAATGCCTGTTTTGAGATCTCTCCACAGAAAGCGTTTCCAGACTTCCCCTTCAACACACGAGTTTCACTCTGTAAGTTGAATGCACACATTGAAGACCGTTCTGTTAGGTAGCTCCGTTTTGGTTTTAGAAGCAGACAGTTCTCCTTACAGCATATACTCCCATTCACTGAGAAATGTCCAAACGCAGCTCTTACCAGAAACGTGTTTCTAACTCCTGAATCTAAAGGGAGATTTAACTCACTTAGCTGAACAAACGCACAGCAGAGCAGATTGAAGGATACGTTTCTTCTGTGTTTTAGGCAGAGTTTTACTGCTATTTCGTTATATGCGGGAATAGTGCTGGAAATGCCTGGAAATGCCTGTTTTGAGATCTCTCCACAGAAAGCGTTTCCAGACTTCCCCTTCAACACACGAGTTTAACTCTGTAAGTTGAATGCACACATTGAAGACCGTTCTGTTAGGTAGCTCCGTTTTGGTTTTAGAAGCAGACAGTTCTCCTTACAGCATATACTCCCATTCACTGAGAAATGTCCAAACGCAGCTCTTACCAGAAACGTGTTTCTAACTCCTGAATCTAAAGGGAGATTTAACTCACTTAGCTGAACAAACGCACAGCAGAGCAGATTGAAGGATACGTTTCTTCTGTGTTTTAGGCAGAGTTTTACTGCTATTTCGTTATATGCGGGAATAGTGCTGGAAATGCCTGGAAATGCCTGTTTTGAGATCTCTCCACAGAAAGAGTTTCCAGACTTCCCCTTCAACACACGAGTTTAACTCTGTAAGTTGAATGCACACATTGAAGACCGTTCTGTTAGGTAGCTCCGTTTTGGTTTTAGAAGCAGACAGTTCTCCTTACAGCATATACTCCCATTCACTGAGAAATGTCCAAACGCAGCTCTTACCAGAAACGTGTTTCTAACTCCTGAATCTAAAGGGAGATTTAACTCACTTAGCTGAACAAACGCACAGCAGAGCAGATTGAAGGATACGTTTCTTCTGTGTTTTAGGCAGAGTTTTACTGCTATTTCGTTATATGCGGGAATAGTGCTGGAAATACCTGTTTTGAGATCTCTCCACAGAAAGCGTTTCCAGACTTCCCCTTCAACACACGAGTTTAACTCTGTAAGTTGAATGCACACATTGAAGACCGTTCTGTTAGGTAGCTCCGATTTGGTTTTAGAAGCAGACAGTTCTCCTTACAGCATATACTCCCATTCACTGAGAAATGTCCAAACGCAGCTCTTACCAGAAACGTGTTTCTAACTCCTGAATCTAAAGGGAGATTTAACTCACTTAGCTGAACAAACGCACAGCAGAGCAGATTGAAGGATACGTTTCTTCTGTGTTTTAGGCAGAGTTTTACTGCTATTTCGTTATATGCGGGAATAGTGCTGGAAATGCCTGGAAATGCCTGTTTTGAGATCTCTCCACAGAAAGCGTTTCCAGACTTCCCCTTCAACACACGAGTTTAAATCTGTAAGTTGAATGCACACATTGAAGACCGTTCTGTTAGGTAGCTCCGTTTTGGTTTTAGAAGCAGACAGTTCTCCTTACAGCATATACTCCCATTCACTGAGAAATGTCCAAATGCAGCTCTTACCAGAAACGTGTTTCTAACTCCTGAATCTAAAGGGAGATTTAACTCACTTAGCTGAACAAACGCACAGCAGAGCAGATTGAAGGATACGTTTCTTCTGTGTTTTAGGCAGAGTTTTACTGCTATTTCGTTATATGCGGGAATAGTGCTGGAAATGCCTGGAAATGCCTGTTTTGAGATCTCTCCACAGAAAGCGTTTCCAGACTTCCCCTTCAACACACGAGTTTAACTCTGTAAGTTGAATGCACACATTGAAGACCGTTCTGTTAGGTAGCTCCGTTTTGGTTTTAGAAGCAGACAGTTCTCCTTACAGCATATACTCCCATTCACTGAGAAATGTCCAAACGCAGCTCTTACCAGAAACGTGTTTCTAACTCCTGAATCTAAAGGGAGATTTAACTCACTTAGCTGAACAAACGCACAGCAGAGCAGATTGAAGGATACGTTTCTTCTGTGTTTTAGGCAGAGTTTTACTGCTATTTCGTTATATGCGGGAATAGTGCTGGAAATGCCTGTTTTGAGATCTCTCCACAGAAAGCGTTTCCAGACTTCCCCTTCAACACACGAGTTTAACTCTGTAAGTTGAATGCACACATTGAAGACCGTTCTGTTAGGTAGCTCCGTTTTGGTTTTAGAAGCAGACAGTTCTCCTTACAGCATATACTCCCATTCACTGAGAAATGTCCAAACGCAGCTCTTACCAGAAACGTGTTTCTAACTCCTGAATCTAAAGGGAGATTTAACTCACTTAGCTGAACAAACGCACAGCAGAGCAGATTGAAGGATACGTTTCTTCTGTGTTTTAGGCAGAGTTTTACTGCTATTTCGTTATATGCGGGAATAGTGCTGGAAATGCCTGGAAATGCCTGTTTTGAGATCTCTCCACAGAAAGCGTTTCCAGACTTCCCCTTCAACACACGAGTTTAACTCTGTAAGTTGAATGCACACATTGAAGACCGTTCTGTTAGGTAGCTCCGTTTTGGTTTTAGAAGCAGACAGTTCTCCTTACAGCATATACTCCCATTCACTGAGAAATGTCCAAACGCAGCTCTTACCAGAAACGTGTTTCTAACTCCTGAATCTAAAGGGAGATTTAACTCACTTAGCTGAACAAACGCACAGCAGAGCAGATTGAAGGATACGTTTCTTCTGTGTTTTAGGCAGAGTTTTACTGCTATTTCGTTATATGCGGGAATAGTGCTGGAAATGCCTGGAAATGCCTGTTTTGAGATCTCTCCACAGAAAGCGTTTCCAGACTTCCCCTTCAACACACGAGTTTAACTCTGTAAGTTGAATGCACACATTGAAGACCGTTCTGTTAGGTAGCTCCGTTTTGGTTTTAGAAGCAGACAGTTCTCCTTACAGCATATACTCCCATTCACTGAGAAATGTCCAAACGCAGCTCTTACCAGAAACGTGTTTCTAACTCCTGAATCTAAAGGGAGATTTAACTCACTTAGCTGAACAAACGCACAGCAGAGCAGATTGAAGGATACGTTTCTTCTGTGTTTTAGGCAGAGTTTTACTGCTATTTCGTTATATGCGGGAATAGTGCTGGAAATGCCTGTTTTGAGATCTCTCCACAGAAAGCGTTTCCAGACTTCCCCTTCAACACACGAGTTTAACTCTGTAAGTTGAATGCACACATTGAAGACCGTTCTGTTAGGTAGCTCCGTTTTGGTTTTAGAAGCAGACAGTTCTCCTTACAGCATATACTCCCATTCACTGAGAAATGTCCAAACGCAGCTCTTACCAGAAACGTGTTTCTAACTCCTGAATCTAAAGGGAGATTTAACTCACTTAGCTGAACAAACGCACAGCAGAGCAGATTGAAGGATACGTTTCTTCTGTGTTTTAGGCAGAGTTTTACTGCTATTTCGTTATATGCGGGAATAGTGCTGCAAATGCCTGTTTTGAGATCTCTCCACAGAAAGCGTTTCCAGACTTCCCCTTCAACACACGAGTTTAACTCTGTAAGTTGAATGCACACATTGAAGACCGTTCTGTTAGGTAGCTCCGTTTTGGTTTTAGAAGCAGACAGTTCTCCTTACAGCATATACTCCCATTCACTGAGAAATGTCCAAACGCAGCTCTTACCAGAAACGTGTTTCTAACTCCTGAATCTAAAGGGAGATTTAACTCACTTAGCTGAACAAACGCACAGCAGAGCAGATTGAAGGATACGTTTCTTCTGTGTTTTAGGCAGAGTTTTACTGCTATTTCGTTATATGCGGGAATAGTGCTGGAAATGCCTGTTTTGAGATCTCTCCACAGAAAGCGTTTCCAGACTTCCCCTTCAACACACGAGTTTCACTCTGTAAGTTGAATGCACACATTGAAGACCGTTCTGTTAGGTAGCTCCGTTTTGGTTTTAGAAGCAGACAGTTCTCCTTACAGCATATACTCCCATTCACTGAGAAATGTCCAAACGCAGCTCTTACCAGAAACGTGTTTCTAACTCCTGAATCTAAAGGGAGATTTAACTCACTTAGCTGAACAAACGCACAGCAGAGCAGATTGAAGGATACGTTTCTTCTGTGTTTTAGGCAGAGTTTTACTGCTATTTCGTTATATGCGGGAATAGTGCTGGAAATGCCTGGAAATGCCTGTTTTGAGATCTCTCCACAGAAAGCGTTTCCAGACTTCCCCTTCAACACACGAGTTTAACTCTGTAAGTTGAATGCACACATTGAAGACCGTTCTGTTAGGTAGCTCCGTTTTGGTTTTAGAAGCAGACAGTTCTCCTTACAGCATATACTCCCATTCACTGAGAAATGTCCAAACGCAGCTCTTACCAGAAACGTGTTTCTAACTCCTGAATCTAAAGGGAGATTTAACTCACTTAGCTGAACAAACGCACAGCAGAGCAGATTGAAGGATACGTTTCTTCTGTGTTTTAGGCAGAGTTTTACTGCTATTTCGTTATATGCGGGAATAGTGCTGGAAATGCCTGTTTTGAGATCTCTCCACAGAAAGCGTTTCCAGACTTCCCCTTCAACACACGAGTTTAACTCTGTAAGTTGAATGCACACATTGAAGACCGTTCTGTTAGGTAGCTCCGTTTTGGTTTTAGAAGCAGACAGTTCTCCTTACAGCATATACTCCCATTCACTGAGAAATGTCCAAACGCAGCTCTTACCAGAAACGTGTTTCTAACTCCTGAATCTAAAGGGAGATTTAACTCACTTAGCTGAACAAACGCACAGCAGAGCAGATTGAAGGATACGTTTCTTCTGTGTTTTAGGCAGAGTTTTACTGCTATTTCGTTATATGCGGGAATAGTGCTGGAAATGCCTGTTTTGAGATCTCTCCACAGAAAGCGTTTCCAGACTTCCCCTTCAACACACGAGTTTAACTCTGTAAGTTGAATGCACACATTGAAGACCGTTCTGTTAGGTAGCTCCGTTTTGGTTTTAGAAGCAGACAGTTCTCCTTACAGCATATACTCCCATTCACTGAGAAATGTCCAAACGCAGCTCTTACCAGAAACGTGTTTCTAACTCCTGAATCTAAAGGGAGATTTAACTCACTTAGCTGAACAAACGCACAGCAGAGCAGATTGAAGGATACGTTTCTTCTGTGTTTTAGGCAGAGTTTTACTGCTATTTCGTTATATGCGGGAATAGTGCTGGAAATGCCTGGAAATGCCTGTTTTGAGATCTCTCCACAGAAAGCGTTTCCAGACTTCCCCTTCAACACACGAGTTTAACTCTGTAAGTTGAATGCACACATTGAAGACCGTTCTGTTAGGTAGCTCCGTTTTGGTTTTAGAAGCAGACAGTTCTCCTTACAGCATATACTCCCATTCACTGAGAAATGTCCAAACGCAGCTCTTACCAGAAACGTGTTTCTAACTCCTGAATCTAAAGGGAGATTTAACTCACTTAGCTGAACAAACGCACAGCAGAGCAGATTGAAGGATACGTTTCTTCTGTGTTTTAGGCAGAGTTTTACTGCTATTTCGTTATATGCGGGAATAGTGCTGGAAATGCCTGTTTTGAGATCTCTCCACAGAAAGCGTTTCCAGACTTCCCCTTCAACACACGAGTTTAACTCTGTAAGTTGAATGCACACATTGAAGACCGTTCTGTTAGGTAGCTCCGTTTTGGTTTTAGAAGCAGACAGTTCTCCTTACAGCATATACTCCCATTCACTGAGAAATGTCCAAACGCAGCTCTTACCAGAAACGTGTTTCTAACTCCTGAATCTAAAGGGAGATTTAACTCACTTAGCTGAACAAACGCACAGCAGAGCAGATTGAAGGATACGTTTCTTCTGTGTTTTAGGCAGAGTTTTACTGCTATTTCGTTATATGCGGGAATAGTGCTGGAAATGCCTGTTTTGAGATCTCTCCACAGAAAGCGTTTCCAGACTTCCCCTTCAACACACGAGTTTAACTCTGTAAGTTGAATGCACACATTGAAGACCATTCTGTTAGGTAGCTCCGTTTTGGTTTTAGAAGCAGACAGTTCTCCTTACAGCATATACTCCCATTCACTGAGAAATGTCCAAACGCAGCTCTTACCAGAAACGTGTTTCTAACTCCTGAATCTAAAGGGAGATTTAACTCACTTAGCTGAACAAACGCACAGCAGAGCAGATTGAAGGATACGTTTCTTCTGTGTTTTAGGCAGAGTTTTACTGCTATTTCGTTATATGCGGGAATAGTGCTGGAAATGCCTGTTTTGAGATCTCTCCACAGAAAGCGTTTCCAGACTTCCCCTTCAACACACGAGTTTAACTCTGTAAGTTGAATGCACACATTGAAGACCGTTTTGTTAGGTAGCTCCGTTTTGGTTTTAGAAGCAGACAGTTCTCCTTACAGCATATACTCCCATTCACTGAGAAATGTCCAAACGCAGCTCTTACCAGAAACGTGTTTCTAACTCCTGAATCTAAAGGGAGATTTAACTCACTTAGCTGAACAAACGCACAGCAGAGCAGATTGAAGGATACGTTTCTTCTGTGTTTTAGGCAGAGTTTTACTGCTATTTCGTTATATGCGGGAATAGTTCTGGAAATGCCTGTTTTGATATCTCTCCACAGAAAGCGTTTCCAGACTTCCCCTTCAACACACGAGGTTAACTCTGTAAGTTGAATGCACACATTGAAGACCGTTCTGTTAGGTAGCTCCGTTTTGGTTTTAGAAGCAGACAGTTCTCCTTACAGCATATACTCCCATTCACTGAGAAATGTCCAAACGCAGCTCTTACCAGAAACGTGTTTCTAACTCCTGAATCTAAAGGGAGATTTAACTCACTTAGCTGAACAAACGCACAGCAGAGCAGATTGAAGGATACGTTTCTTCTGTGTTTTAGGCAGAGTTTTACTGCTATTTCGTTATATGCGGGAATAGTGCTGGAAATGCCTGGAAATGCCTGTTTTGAGATCTCTCCACAGAAAGCGTTTCCAGACTTCCCCTTCAACACACGAGTTTAAATCTGTAAGTTGAATGCACACATTGAAGACCGTTCTGTTAGGTAGCTCCGTTTTGGTTTTAGAAGCAGACAGTTCTCCTTACAGCATATACTCCCATTCACTGAGAAATGTCCAAATGCAGCTCTTACCAGAAACGTGTTTCTAACTCCTGAATCTAAAGGGAGATTTAACTCACTTAGCTGAACAAACGCACAGCAGAGCAGATTGAAGGATACGTTTCTTCTGTGTTTTAGGCAGAGTTTTACTGCTATTTCGTTATATGCGGGAATAGTGCTGGAAATGCCTGGAAATGCCTGTTTTGAGATCTCTCCACAAAAGCGTTTCCAGACTTCCCCTTCAACACACGAGTTTAACTCTGTAAGTTGAATGCACACATTGAAGACCGTTCTGTTAGGTAGCTCCGTTTTGGTTTTAGAAGCAGACAGTTCTCCTTACAGCATATACTCCCATTCACTGAGAATTGTCCAAACGCAGCTCTTACCAGAAACGTGTTTCTAACTCCTGAATCTAAAGGGAGATTTAACTCACTTAGCTGAACAAACGCACAGCAGAGCAGATTGAAGGATACGTTTCTTCTGTGTTTTAGGCAGAGTTTTACTGCTATTTCGTTATATGCGGGAATAGTGCTGGAAATGCCTGTTTTGAGATCTCTCCACAGAAAGCGTTTCCAGACTTCCCCTTCAACACACGAGTTTAACTCTGTAAGTTGAATGCACACATTGAAGACCGTTCTGTTAGGTAGCTCCGTTTTGGTTTTAGAAGCAGACAGTTCTCCTTACAGCATATACTCCCATTCACTGAGAAATGTCCAAACGCAGCTCTTACCAGAAACGTGTTTCTAACTCCTGAATCTAAAGGGAGATTTAACTCACTTAGCTGAACAAACGCACAGCAGAGCAGATTGAAGGATACGTTTCTTCTGTGTTTTAGGCAGAGTTTTACTGCTATTTCGTTATATGCGGGAATAGTGCTGGAAATGCCTGGAAATGCCTGTTTTGAGATCTCTCCACAGAAAGCGTTTCCAGACTTCCCCTTCAACACACGAGTTTAACTCTGTAAGTTGAATGCACACATTGAAGACCGTTCTGTTAGGTAGCTCCGTTTTGGTTTTAGAAGCAGACAGTTCTCCTTACAGCATATACTCCCATTCACTGAGAAATGTCCAAACGCAGCTCTTACCAGAAACGTGTTTCTAACTCCTGAATCTAAAGGGAGATTTAACTCACTTAGCTGAACAAACGCACAGCAGAGCAGATTGAAGGATACGTTTCTTCTGTGTTTTAGGCAGAGTTTTACTGCTATTTCGTTATATGCGGGAATAGTGCTGGAAATGCCTGGAAATGCCTGTTTTGAGATCTCTCCACAGAAAGCGTTTCCAGACTTCCCCTTCAACACACGAGTTTAACTCTGTAAGTTGAATGCACACATTGAAGACCGTTCTGTTAGGTAGCTCCGTTTTGGTTTTAGAAGCAGACAGTTCTCCTTACAGCATATACTCCCATTCACTGAGAAATGTCCAAACGCAGCTCTTACCAGAAACGTGTTTCTAACTCCTGAATCTAAAGGGAGATTTAACTCACTTAGCTGAACAAACGCACAGCAGAGCAGATTGAAGGATACGTTTCTTCTGTGTTTTAGGCAGAGTTTTACTGCTATTTCGTTATATGCGGGAATAGTGCTGGAAATGCCTGTTTTGAGATCTCTCCACAGAAAGCGTTTCCAGACTTCCCCTTCAACACACGAGTTTAACTCTGTAAGTTGAATGCACACATTGAAGACCGTTCTGTTAGGTAGCTCCGTTTTGGTTTTAGAAGCAGACAGTTCTCCTTACAGCATATACTCCCATTCACTGAGAAATGTCCAAACGCAGCTCTTACCAGAAACGTGTTTCTAACTCCTGAATCTAAAGGGAGATTTAACTCACTTAGCTGAACAAACGCACAGCAGAGCAGATTGAAGGATACGTTTCTTCTGTGTTTTAGGCAGAGTTTTACTGCTATTTCGTTATATGCGGGAATAGTGCTGCAAATGCCTGTTTTGAGATCTCTCCACAGAAAGCGTTTCCAGACTTCCCCTTCAACACACGAGTTTAACTCTGTAAGTTGAATGCACACATTGAAGACCGTTCTGTTAGGTAGCTCCGTTTTGGTTTTAGAAGCAGACAGTTCTCCTTACAGCATATACTCCCATTCACTGAGAAATGTCCAAACGCAGCTCTTACCAGAAACGTGTTTCTAACTCCTGAATCTAAAGGGAGATTTAACTCACTTAGCTGAACAAACGCACAGCAGAGCAGATTGAAGGATACGTTTCTTCTGTGTTTTAGGCAGAGTTTTACTGCTATTTCGTTATATGCGGGAATAGTGCTGGAAATGCCTGGAAATGCCTGTTTTGAGATCTCTCCACAGAAAGCGTTTCCAGACTTCCCCTTCAACACACGAGTTTAACTCTGTAAGTTGAATGCACACATTGAAGACCGTTCTGTTAGGTAGCTCCGTTTTGGTTTTAGAAGCAGACAGTTCTCCTTACAGCATATACTCCCATTCACTGAGAAATGTCCAAACGCAGCTCTTACCAGAAACGTGTTTCTAACTCCTGAATCTAAAGGGAGATTTAACTCACTTAGCTGAACAAACGCACAGCAGAGCAGATTGAAGGATACGTTTCTTCTGTGTTTTAGGCAGAGTTTTACTGCTATTTCGTTATATGCGGGAATAGTGCTGGAAATGCCTGGAAATGCCTGTTTTGAGATCTCTCCACAGAAAGCGTTTCCAGACTTCCCCTTCAACACACGAGTTTAACTCTGTAAGTTGAATGCACACATTGAAGACCGTTCTGTTAGGTAGCTCCGTTTTGGTTTTAGAAGCAGACAGTTCTCCTTACAGCATATACTCCCATTCACTGAGAAATGTCCAAACGCAGCTCTTACCAGAAACGTGTTTCTAACTCCTGAATCTAAAGGGAGATTTAACTCACTTAGCTGAACAAACGCACAGCAGAGCAGATTGAAGGATACGTTTCTTCTGTGTTTTAGGCAGAGTTTTACTGCTATTTCGTTATATGCGGGAATAGTGCTGGAAATGCCTGTTTTGAGATCTCTCCACAGAAAGCGTTTCCAGACTTCCCCTTCAACACACGAGTTTAACTCTGTAAGTTGAATGCACACATTGAAGACCGTTCTGTTAGGTAGCTCCGTTTTGGTTTTAGAAGCAGACAGTTCTCCTTACAGCATATACTCCCATTCACTGAGAAATGTCCAAACGCAGCTCTTACCAGAAACGTGTTTCTAACTCCTGAATCTAAAGGGAGATTTAACTCACTTAGCTGAACAAACGCACAGCAGAGCAGATTGAAGGATACGTTTCTTCTGTGTTTTAGGCAGAGTTTTACTGCTATTTCGTTATATGCGGGAATAGTGCTGGAAATGCCTGTTTTGAGATCTCTCCACAGAAAGCGTTTCCAGACTTCCCCTTCAACACACGAGTTTAACTCTGTAAGTTGAATGCACACATTGAAGACCGTTCTGTTAGGTAGCTCCGTTTTGGTTTTAGAAGCAGACAGTTCTCCTTACAGCATATACTCCCATTCACTGAGAAATGTCCAAACGCAGCTCTTACCAGAAACGTGTTTCTAACTCCTGAATCTAAAGGGAGATTTAACTCACTTAGCTGAACAAACGCACAGCAGAGCAGATTGAAGGATACGTTTCTTCTGTGTTTTAGGCAGAGTTTTACTGCTATTTCGTTATATGCGGGAATAGTGCTGCAAATGCCTGTTTTGAGATCTCTCCACAGAAAGCGTTTCCAGACTTCCCCTTCAACACACGAGTTTAACTCTGTAAGTTGAATGCACACATTGAAGACCGTTCTGTTAGGTAGCTCCGTTTTGGTTTTAGAAGCAGACAGTTCTCCTTACAGCATATACTCCCATTCACTGAGAAATGTCCAAACGCAGCTCTTACCAGAAACGTGTTTCTAACTCCTGAATCTAAAGGGAGATTTAACTCACTTAGCTGAACAAACGCACAGCAGAGCAGATTGAAGGATACGTTTCTTCTGTGTTTTAGGCAGAGTTTTACTGCTATTTCGTTATATGCGGGAATAGTGCTGGAAATGCCTGGAAATGCCTGTTTTGAGATCTCTCCACAGAAAGCGTTTCCAGACTTCCCCTTCAACACACGAGTTTAACTCTGTAAGTTGAATGCACACATTGAAGACCGTTCTGTTAGGTAGCTCCGTTTTGGTTTTAGAAGCAGACAGTTCTCCTTACAGCATATACTCCCATTCACTGAGAAATGTCCAAACGCAGCTCTTACCAGAAACGTGTTTCTAACTCCTGAATCTAAAGGGAGATTTAACTCACTTAGCTGAACAAACGCACAGCAGAGCAGATTGAAGGATACGTTTCTTCTGTGTTTTAGGCAGAGTTTTACTGCTATTTCGTTATATGCGGGAATAGTGCTGGAAATGCCTGGAAATGCCTGTTTTGAGATCTCTCCACAGAAAGCGTTTCCAGACTTCCCCTTCAACACACGAGTTTAACTCTGTAAGTTGAATGCACACATTGAAGACCGTTCTGTTAGGTAGCTCCGTTTTGGTTTTAGAAGCAGACAGTTCTCCTTACAGCATATACTCCCATTCACTGAGAAATGTCCAAACGCAGCTCTTACCAGAAACGTGTTTCTAACTCCTGAATCTAAAGGGAGATTTAACTCACTTAGCTGAACAAACGCACAGCAGAGCAGATTGAAGGATACGTTTCTTCTGTGTTTTAGGCAGAGTTTTACTGCTATTTCGTTATATGCGGGAATAGTGCTGGAAATGCCTGTTTTGAGATCTCTCCACAGAAAGCGTTTCCAGACTTCCCCTTCAACACACGAGTTTAACTCTGTAAGTTGAATGCACACATTGAAGACCGTTCTGTTAGGTAGCTCCGTTTTGGTTTTAGAAGCAGACAGTTCTCCTTACAGCATATACTCCCATTCACTGAGAAATGTCCAAACGCAGCTCTTACCAGAAACGTGTTTCTAACTCCTGAATCTAAAGGGAGATTTAACTCACTTAGCTGAACAAACGCACAGCAGAGCAGATTGAAGGATACGTTTCTTCTGTGTTTTAGGCAGAGTTTTACTGCTATTTCGTTATATGCGGGAATAGTGCTGGAAATGCCTGTTCTGAGATCTCTCCACAGAAAGCGTTTCCAGACTTCCCCTTCAACACACGAGTTTAACTCTGTAAGTTGAATGCACACATTGAAGACCGTTCTGTTAGGTAGCTCCGTTTTGGTTTTAGAAGCAGACAGTTCTCCTTACAGCATATACTCCCATTCACTGAGAAATGTCCAAACGCAGCTCTTACCAGAAACGTGTTTCTAACTCCTGAATCTAAAGGGAGATTTAACTCACTTAGCTGAACAAACGCACAGCAGAGCAGATTGAAGGATACGTTTCTTCTGTGTTTTAGGCAGAGTTTTACTGCTATTTCGTTATATGCGGGAATAGTGCTGGAAATGCCTGGAAATGCCTGTTTTGAGATCTCTCCACAGAAAGCGTTTCCAGACTTCCCCTTCAACACACGAGTTTAACTCTGTAAGTTGAATGCACACATTGAAGACCGTTCTGTTAGGTAGCTCCGTTTTGGTTTTAGAAGCAGACAGTTCTCCTTACAGCATATACTCCCATTCACTGAGAAATGTCCAAACGCAGCTCTTACCAGAAACGTGTTTCTAACTCCTGAATCTAAAGGGAGATTTAACTCACTTAGCTGAACAAACGCACAGCAGAGCAGATTGAAGGATACGTTTCTTCTGTGTTTTAGGCAGAGTTTTACTGCTATTTCGTTATATGCGGGAATAGTGCTGGAAATGCCTGGAAATGCCTGTTTTGAGATCTCTCCACAGAAAGCGTTTCCAGACTTCCCCTTCAACACACGAGTTTAACTCTGTAAGTTGAATGCACACATTGAAGACCGTTCTGTTAGGTAGCTCCGTTTTGGTTTTAGAAGCAGACAGTTCTCCTTACAGCATATACTCCCATTCACTGAGAAATGTCCAAACGCAGCTCTTACCAGAAACGTGTTTCTAACTCCTGAATCTAAAGGGAGATTTAACTCACTTAGCTGAACAAACGCACAGCAGAGCAGATTGAAGGATACGTTTCTTCTGTGTTTTAGGCAGAGTTTTACTGCTATTTCGTTATATGCGGGAATAGTGCTGGAAATGCCTGGAAATGCCTGTTTTGAGATCTCTCCACAGAAAGCGTTTCCAGACTTCCCCTTCAACACACGAGTTTAACTCTGTAAGTTGAATGCACACATTGAAGACCGTTCTGTTAGGTAGCTCCGTTTTGGTTTTAGAAGCAGACAGTTCTCCTTACAGCATATACTCCCATTCACTGAGAAATGTCCAAACGCAGCTCTTACCAGAAACGTGTTTCTAACTCCTGAATCTAAAGGGAGATTTAACTCACTTAGCTGAACAAACGCACAGCAGAGCAGATTGAAGGATACGTTTCTTCTGTGTTTTAGGCAGAGTTTTACTGCTATTTCGTTATATGCGGGAATAGTGCTGGAAATGCCTGTTTTGAGATCTCTCCACAGAAAGCGTTTCCAGACTTCCCCTTCAACACACGAGTTTAACTCTGTAAGTTGAATGCACACATTGAAGACCATTCTGTTAGGTAGCTCCGTTTTGGTTTTAGAAGCAGACAGTTCTCCTTACAGCATATACTCCCATTCACTGAGAAATGTCCAAACGCAGCTCTTACCAGAAACGTGTTTCTAACTCCTGAATCTAAAGGGAGATTTAACTCACTTAGCTGAACAAACGCACAGCAGAGCAGATTGAAGGATACGTTTCTTCTGTGTTTTAGGCAGAGTTTTACTGCTATTTCGTTATATGCGGGAATAGTGCTGGAAATGCCTGGAAATGCCTGTTTTGAGATCTCTCCACAGAAAGCGTTTCCAGACTTCCCCTTCAACACACGAGTTTAACTCTGTAAGTTGAATGCACACATTGAAGACCGTTCTGTTAGGTAGCTCCGTTTTGGTTTTAGAAGCAGACAGTTCTCCTTACAGCATATACTCCCATTCACTGAGAAATGTCCAAACGCAGCTCTTACCAGAAACGTGTTTCTAACTCCTGAATCTAAAGGGAGATTTAACTCACTTAGCTGAACAAACGCACAGCAGAGCAGATTGAAGGATACGTTTCTTCTGTGTTTTAGGCAGAGTTTTACTGCTATTTCGTTATATGCGGGAATAGTGCTGGAAATGCCTGGAAATGCCTGTTTTGAGATCTCTCCACAGAAAGCGTTTCCAGACTTCCCCTTCAACACACGAGTTTAACTCTGTAAGTTGAATGCACACATTGAAGACCGTTCTGTTAGGTAGCTCCGTTTTGGTTTTAGAAGCAGACAGTTCTCCTTACAGCATATACTCCCATTCACTGAGAAATGTCCAAACGCAGCTCTTACCAGAAACGTGTTTCTAACTCCTGAATCTAAAGGGAGATTTAACTCACTTAGCTGAACAAACGCACAGCAGAGCAGATTGAAGGATACGTTTCTTCTGTGTTTTAGGCAGAGTTTTACTGCTATTTCGTTATATGCGGGAATAGTGCTGGAAATGCCTGTTTTGAGATCTCTCCACAGAAAGCGTTTCCAGACTTCCCCTTCAACACACGAGTTTAACTCTGTAAGTTGAATGCACACATTGAAGACCGTTCTGTTAGGTAGCTCCGTTTTGGTTTTAGAAGCAGACAGTTCTCCTTACAGCATATACTCCCATTCACTGAGAAATGTCCAAACGCAGCTCTTACCAGAAACGTGTTTCTAACTCCTGAATCTAAAGGGAGATTTAACTCACTTAGCTGAACAAACGCACAGCAGAGCAGATTGAAGGATACGTTTCTTCTGTGTTTTAGGCAGAGTTTTACTGCTATTTCGTTATATGCGGGAATAGTGCTGGAAATGCCTGTTTTGAGATCTCTCCACAGAAAGCGTTTCCAGACTTCCCCTTCAACACACGAGTTTAACTCTGTAAGTTGAATGCACACATTGAAGACCGTTCTGTTAGGTAGCTCCGTTTTGGTTTTAGAAGCAGACAGTTCTCCTTACAGCATATACTCCCATTCACTGAGAAATGTCCAAACGCAGCTCTTACCAGAAACGTGTTTCTAACTCCTGAATCTAAAGGGAGATTTAACTCACTTAGCTGAACAAACGCACAGCAGAGCAGATTGAAGGATACGTTTCTTCTGTGTTTTAGGCAGAGTTTTACTGCTATTTCGTTATATGCGGGAATAGTGCTGGAAATGCCTGGAAATGCCTGTTTTGAGATCTCTCCACAGAAAGCGTTTGCAGACTTCCCCTTCAACACACGAGTTTAACTCTGTAAGTTGAATGCACACATTGAAGACCGTTCTGTTAGGTAGCTCCGTTTTGGTTTTAGAAGCAGACAGTTCTCCTTACAGCATATACTCCCATTCACTGAGAAATGTCCAAACGCAGCTCTTACCAGAAACGTGTTTCTAACTCCTGAATCTAAAGGGAGATTTAACTCACTTAGCTGAACAAACGCACAGCAGAGCAGATTGAAGGATACGTTTCTTCTGTGTTTTAGGCAGAGTTTTACTGCTATTTCGTTATATGCGGGAATAGTGCTGGAAATGCCTGGAAATGCCTGTTTTGAGATCTCTCCACAGAAAGCGTTTCCAGACTTCCCCTTCAACACACGAGTTTAACTCTGTAAGTTGAATGCACACATTGAAGACCGTTCTGTTAGGTAGCTCCGTTTTGGTTTTAGAAGCAGACAGTTCTCCTTACAGCATATACTCCCATTCACTGAGAAATGTCCAAACGCAGCTCTTACCAGAAACGTGTTTCTAACTCCTGAATCTAAAGGGAGATTTAACTCACTTAGCTGAACAAACGCACAGCAGAGCAGATTGAAGGATACGTTTCTTCTGTGTTTTAGGCAGAGTTTTACTGCTATTTCGTTATATGCGGGAATAGTGCTGGAAATGCCTGTTTTGAGATCTCTCCACAGAAAGCGTTTCCAGACTTCCCCTTCAACACACGAGTTTAACTCTGTAAGTTGAATGCACACATTGAAGACCGTTCTGTTAGGTAGCTCCGTTTTGGTTTTAGAAGCAGACAGTTCTCCTTACAGCATATACTCCCATTCACTGAGAAATGTCCAAACGCAGCTCTTACCAGAAACGTGTTTCTAACTCCTGAATCTAAAGGGAGATTTAACTCACTTAGCTGAACAAACGCACAGCAGAGCAGATTGAAGGATACGTTTCTTCTGTGTTTTAGGCAGAGTTTTACTGCTATTTCGTTATATGCGGGAATAGTGCTGGAAATGCCTGTTTTGAGATCTCTCCACAGAAAGCGTTTCCAGACTTCCCCTTCAACACACGAGTTTAACTCTGTAAGTTGAATGCACACATTGAAGACCATTCTGTTAGGTAGCTCCGTTTTGGTTTTAGAAGCAGACAGTTCTCCTTACAGCATATACTCCCATTCACTGAGAAATGTCCAAACGCAGCTCTTACCAGAAACGTGTTTCTAACTCCTGAATCTAAAGGGAGATTTAACTCACTTAGCTGAACAAACGCACAGCAGAGCAGATTGAAGGATACGTTTCTTCTGTGTTTTAGGCAGAGTTTTACTGCTATTTCGTTATATGCGGGAATAGTGCTGGAAATGCCTGGAAATGCCTGTTTTGAGATCTCTCCACAGAAAGCGTTTCCAGACTTCCCCTTCAACACACGAGTTTAACTCTGTAAGTTGAATGCACACATTGAAGACCGTTCTGTTAGGTAGCTCCGTTTTGGTTTTAGAAGCAGACAGTTCTCCTTACAGCATATACTCCCATTCACTGAGAAATGTCCAAACGCAGCTCTTACCAGAAACGTGTTTCTAACTCCTGAATCTAAAGGGAGATTTAACTCACTTAGCTGAACAAACGCACAGCAGAGCAGATTGAAGGATACGTTTCTTCTGTGTTTTAGGCAGAGTTTTACTGCTATTTCGTTATATGCGGGAATAGTGCTGGAAATGCCTGTTTTGAGATCTCTCCACAGAAAGCGTTTCCAGACTTCCCCTTCAACACACGAGTTTAACTCTGTAAGTTGAATGCACACATTGAAGACCGTTCTGTTAGGTAGCTCCGTTTTGGTTTTAGAAGCAGACAGTTCTCCTTACAGCATATACTCCCATTCACTGAGAAATGTCCAAACGCAGCTCTTACCAGAAACGTGTTTCTAACTCCTGAATCTAAAGGGAGATTTAACTCACTTAGCTGAACAAACGCACAGCAGAGCAGATTGAAGGATACGTTTCTTCTGTATTTTAGGCAGAGTTTTACTGCTATTTCCTTATATGCGGGAATAGTGCTGGAAATGCCTGTTTTGAGATCTCTCCACAGAAAGCGTTTCCAGACTTCCCCTTCAACACACGAGTTTAACTCTGTAAGTTGAATGCACACATTGAAGACCGTTCTGTTAGGTAGCTCCGTTTTGGTTTTAGAAGCAGACAGTTCTCCTTACAGCATATACTCCCATTCACTGAGAAATGTCCAAACGCAGCTCTTACCAGAAACGTGTTTCTAACTCCTGAATCTAAAGGGAGATTTAACTCACTTAGCTGAACAAACGCACAGCAGAGCAGATTGAAGGATACGTTTCTTCTGTGTTTTAGGCAGAGTTTTACTGCTATTTCGTTATATGCGGGAATAGTGCTGGAAATGCCTGGAAATGCCTGTTTTGAGATCTCTCCACAGAAAGCGTTTCCAGACTTCCCCTTCAACACACGAGTTTAACTCTGTAAGTTGAATGCACACATTGAAGACCGTTCTGTTAGGTAGCTCCGTTTTGGTTTTAGAAGCAGACAGTTCTCCTTACAGCATATACTCCCATTCACTGAGAAATGTCCAAACGCAGCTCTTACCAGAAACGTGTTTCTAACTCCTGAATCTAAAGGGAGATTTAACTCACTTAGCTGAACAAACGCACAGCCGAGCAGATTGAAGGATACGTTTCTTCTGTGTTTTAGGCAGAGTTTTACTGCTATTTCGTTATATGCGGGAATAGTGCTGGAAATGCCTGTTTTGAGATCTCTCCACAGAAAGCGTTTCCAGACTTCCCCTTCAACACACGAGTTTAACTCTGTAAGTTGAATGCACACATTGAAGACCGTTCTGTTAGGTAGCTCCGTTTTGGTTTTAGAAGCAGACAGTTCTCCTTACAGCATATACTCCCATTCACTGAGAAATGTCCAAACGCAGCTCTTACCAGAAACGTGTTTCTAACTCCTGAATCTAAAGGGAGATTTAACTCACTTAGCTGAACAAACGCACAGCAGAGCAGATTGAAGGATACGTTTCTTCTGTGTTTTAGGCAGAGTTTTACTGCTATTTCGTTATATGCGGGAATAGTGCTGGAAATGCCTGGAAATGCCTGTTTTGAGATCTCTCCACAGAAAGCGTTTCCAGACTTCCCCTTCAACACACGAGTTTAACTCTGTAAGTTGAATGCACACATTGAAGACCGTTCTGTTAGGTAGCTCCGTTTTGGTTTTAGAAGCAGACAGTTCTCCTTACAGCATATACTCCCATTCACTGAGAAATGTCCAAACGCAGCTCTTACCAGAAACGTGTTTCTAACTCCTGAATCTAAAGGGAGATTTAACTCACTTAGCTGAACAAACGCACAGCCGAGCAGATTGAAGGATACGTTTCTTCTGTGTTTTAGGCAGAGTTTTACTGCTATTTCGTTATATGCGGGAATAGTGCTGGAAATGCCTGTTTTGAGATCTCTCCACAGAAAGCGTTTCCAGACTTCCCCTTCAACACACGAGTTTAACTCTGTAAGTTGAATGCACACATTGAAGACCGTTCTGTTAGGTAGCTCCGTTTTGGTTTTAGAAGCAGACAGTTCTCCTTACAGCATATACTCCCATTCACTGAGAAATGTCCAAACGCAGCTCTTACCAGAAACGTGTTTCTAACTCCTGAATCTAAAGGGAGATTTAACTCACTTAGCTGAACAAACGCACAGCAGAGCAGATTGAAGGATACGTTTCTTCTGTGTTTTAGGCAGAGTTTTACTGCTATTTCGTTATATGCGGGAATAGTGCTGGAAATGCCTGGAAATGCCTGTTTTGAGATCTCTCCACAGAAAGCGTTTCCAGACTTCCCCTTCAACACACGAGTTTAACTCTGTAAGTTGAATGCACACATTGAAGACCGTTCTGTTAGGTAGCTCCGTTTTGGTTTTAGAAGCAGACAGTTCTCCTTACAGCATATACTCCCATTCACTGAGAAATGTCCAAACGCAGCTCTTACCAGAAACGTGTTTCTAACTCCTGAATCTAAAGGGAGATTTAACTCACTTAGCTGAACAAACGCACAGCAGAGCAGATTGAAGGATACGTTTCTTCTGTGTTTTAGGCAGAGTTTTACTGCTATTTCGTTATATGCGGGAATAGTGCTGGAAATGCCTGTTTTGAGATCTCTCCACAGAAAGCGTTTCCAGACTTCCCCTTCAACACACGAGTTTAACTCTGTAAGTTGAATGCACACATTGAAGACCGTTCTGTTAGGTAGCTCCGTTTTGGTTTTAGAAGCAGACAGTTCTCCTTACAGCATATACTCCCATTCACTGAGAAATGTCCAAACGCAGTTCTTACCAGAAACGTGTTTCTAACTCCTGAATCTAAAGGGAGATTTAACTCACTTAGCTGAACAAACGCACAGCAGAGCAGATTGAAGGATACGTTTCTTCTGTGTTTTAGGCAGAGTTTTACTGCTATTTCGTTATATGCGGGAATAGTGCTGCAAATGCCTGTTTTGAGATCTCTCCACAGAAAGCGTTTCCAGACTTCCCCTTCAACACACGAGTTTAACTCTGTAAGTTGAATGCACACATTGAAGACCGTTCTGTTAGGTAGCTCCGTTTTGGTTTTAGAAGCAGACAGTTCTCCTTACAGCATATACTCCCATTCACTGAGAAATGTCCAAACGCAGCTCTTACCAGAAACGTGTTTCTAACTCCTGAATCTAAAGGGAGATTTAACTCACTTAGCTGAACAAACGCACAGCAGAGCAGATTGAAGGATACGTTTCTTCTGTGTTTTAGGCAGAGTTTTACTGCTATTTCGTTATATGCGGGAATAGTGCTGGAAATGCCTGGAAATGCCTGTTTTGAGATCTCTCCACAGAAAGCGTTTCCAGACTTCCCCTTCAACACACGAGTTTAACTCTGTAAGTTGAATGCACACATTGAAGACCGTTCTGTTAGGTAGCTCCGTTTTGGTTTTAGAAGCAGACAGTTCTCCTTACAGCATATACTCCCATTCACTGAGAAATGTCCAAACGCAGCTCTTACCAGAAACGTGTTTCTAACTCCTGAATCTAAAGGGAGATTTAACTCACTTAGCTGAACAAACGCACAGCCGAGCAGATTGAAGGATACGTTTCTTCTGTGTTTTAGGCAGAGTTTTACTGCTATTTCGTTATATGCGGGAATAGTGCTGGAAATGCCTGTTTTGAGATCTCTCCACAGAAAGCGTTTCCAGACTTCCCCTTCAACACACGAGTTTAACTCTGTAAGTTGAATGCACACATTGAAGACCGTTCTGTTAGGTAGCTCCGTTTTGGTTTTAGAAGCAGACAGTTCTCCTTACAGCATATACTCCCATTCACTGAGAAATGTCCAAACGCAGCTCTTACCAGAAACGTGTTTCTAACTCCTGAATCTAAAGGGAGATTTAACTCACTTAGCTGAACAAACGCACAGCAGAGCAGATTGAAGGATACGTTTCTTCTGTGTTTTAGGCAGAGTTTTACTGCTATTTCGTTATATGCGGGAATAGTGCTGGAAATGCCTGGAAATGCCTGTTTTGAGATCTCTCCACAGAAAGCGTTTCCAGACTTCCCCTTCAACACACGAGTTTAACTCTGTAAGTTGAATGCACACATTGAAGACCGTTCTGTTAGGTAGCTCCGTTTTGGTTTTAGAAGCAGACAGTTCTCCTTACAGCATATACTCCCATTCACTGAGAAATGTCCAAACGCAGCTCTTACCAGAAACGTGTTTCTAACTCCTGAATCTAAAGGGAGATTTAACTCACTTAGCTGAACAAACGCACAGCAGAGCAGATTGAAGGATACGTTTCTTCTGTGTTTTAGGCAGAGTTTTACTGCTATTTCGTTATATGCGGGAATAGTGCTGGAAATGCCTGTTTTGAGATCTCTCCACAGAAAGCGTTTCCAGACTTCCCCTTCAACACACGAGTTTAACTCTGTAAGTTGAATGCACACATTGAAGACCGTTCTGTTAGGTAGCTCCGTTTTGGTTTTAGAAGCAGACAGTTCTCCTTACAGCATATACTCCCATTCACTGAGAAATGTCCAAACGCAGTTCTTACCAGAAACGTGTTTCTAACTCCTGAATCTAAAGGGAGATTTAACTCACTTAGCTGAACAAACGCACAGCAGAGCAGATTGAAGGATACGTTTCTTCTGTGTTTTAGGCAGAGTTTTACTGCTATTTCGTTATATGCGGGAATAGTGCTGCAAATGCCTGTTTTGAGATCTCTCCACAGAAAGCGTTTCCAGACTTCCCCTTCAACACACGAGTTTAACTCTGTAAGTTGAATGCACACATTGAAGACCGTTCTGTTAGGTAGCTCCGTTTTGGTTTTAGAAGCAGACAGTTCTCCTTACAGCATATACTCCCATTCACTGAGAAATGTCCAAACGCAGCTCTTACCAGAAACGTGTTTCTAACTCCTGAATCTAAAGGGAGATTTAACTCACTTAGCTGAACAAACGCACAGCAGAGCAGATTGAAGGATACGTTTCTTCTGTGTTTTAGGCAGAGTTTTACTGCTATTTCGTTATATGCGGGAATAGTGCTGGAAATGCCTGGAAATGCCTGTTTTGAGATCTCTCCACAGAAAGCGTTTCCAGACTTCCCCTTCAACACACGAGTTTAACTCTGTAAGTTGAATGCACACATTGAAGACCGTTCTGTTAGGTAGCTCCGTTTTGGTTTTAGAAGCAGACAGTTCTCCTTACAGCATATACTCCCATTCACTGAGAAATGTCCAAACGCAGCTCTTACCAGAAACGTGTTTCTAACTCCTGAATCTAAAGGGAGATTTAACTCACTTAGCTGAACAAACGCACAGCAGAGCAGATTGAAGGATACGTTTCTTCTGTGTTTTAGGCAGAGTTTTACTGCTATTTCGTTATATGCGGGAATAGTGCTGGAAATGCCTGGAAATGCCTGTTTTGAGATCTCTCCACAGAAAGCGTTTCCAGACTTCCCCTTCAACACACGAGTTTAACTCTGTAAGTTGAATGCACACATTGAAGACCGTTCTGTTAGGTAGCTCCGTTTTGGTTTTAGAAGCAGACAGTTCTCCTTACAGCATATACTCCCATTCACTGAGAAATGTCCAAACGCAGCTCTTACCAGAAACGTGTTTCTAACTCCTGAATCTAAAGGGAGATTTAACTCACTTAGCTGAACAAACGCACAGCAGAGCAGATTGAAGGATACGTTTCTTCTGTGTTTTAGGCAGAGTTTTACTGCTATTTCGTTATATGCGGGAATAGTGCTGGAAATGCCTGTTTTGAGATCTCTCCACAGAAAGCGTTTCCAGACTTCCCCTTCAACACACGAGTTTAACTCTGTAAGTTGAATGCACACATTGAAGACCGTTCTGTTAGGTAGCTCCGTTTTGGTTTTAGAAGCAGACAGTTCTCCTTACAGCATATACTCCCATTCACTGAGAAATGTCCAAACGCAGCTCTTACCAGAAACGTGTTTCTAACTCCTGAATCTAAAGGGAGATTTAACTCACTTAGCTGAACAAACGCACAGCAGAGCAGATTGAAGGATACGTTTCTTCTGTGTTTTAGGCAGAGTTTTACTGCTATTTCGTTATATGCGGGAATAGTGCTGGAAATGCCTGTTTTGAGATCTCTCCACAGAAAGCGTTTCCAGACTTCCCCTTCAACACACGAGTTTAACTCTGTAAGTTGAATGCACACATTGAAGACCGTTCTGTTAGGTAGCTCCGTTTTGGTTTTAGAAGCAGACAGTTCTCCTTACAGCATATACTCCCATTCACTGAGAAATGTCCAAACGCAGCTCTTACCAGAAACGTGTTTCTAACTCCTGAATCTAAAGGGAGATTTAACTCACTTAGCTGAACAAACGCACAGCAGAGCAGATTGAAGGATACGTTTCTTCTGTGTTTTAGGCAGAGTTTTACTGCTATTTCGTTATATGCGGGAATAGTGCTGGAAATGCCTGGAAATGCCTGTTTTGAGATCTCTCCACAGAAAGCGTTTCCAGACTTCCCCTTCAACACACGAGTTTAACTCTGTAAGTTGAATGCACACATTGAAGACCGTTCTGTTAGGTAGCTCCGTTTTGGTTTTAGAAGCAGACAGTTCTCCTTACAGCATATACTCCCATTCACTGAGAAATGTCCAAACGCAGCTCTTACCAGAAACGTGTTTCTAACTCCTGAATCTAAAGGGAGATTTAACTCACTTAGCTGAACAAACGCACAGCAGAGCAGATTGAAGGATACGTTTCTTCTGTGTTTTAGGCAGAGTTTTACTGCTATTTCGTTATATGCGGGAATAGTGCTGGAAATGCCTGGAAATGCCTGTTTTGAGATCTCTCCACAGAAAGCGTTTCCAGACTTCCCCTTCAACACACGAGTTTAACTCTGTAAGTTGAATGCACACATTGAAGACCGTTCTGTTAGGTAGCTCCGTTTTGGTTTTAGAAGCAGACAGTTCTCCTTACAGCATATACTCCCATTCACTGAGAAATGTCCAAACGCAGCTCTTACCAGAAACGTGTTTCTAACTCCTGAATCTAAAGGGAGATTTAACTCACTTAGCTGAACAAACGCACAGCAGAGCAGATTGAAGGATACGTTTCTTCTGTGTTTTAGGCAGAGTTTTACTGCTATTTCGTTATATGCGGGAATAGTGCTGGAAATGCCTGTTTTGAGATCTCTCCACAGAAAGCGTTTCCAGACTTCCCCTTCAACACACGAGTTTAACTCTGTAAGTTGAATGCACACATTGAAGACCGTTCTGTTAGGTAGCTCCGTTTTGGTTTTAGAAGCAGACAGTTCTCCTTACAGCATATACTCCCATTCACTGAGAAATGTCCAAACGCAGCTCTTACCAGAAACGTGTTTCTAACTCCTGAATCTAAAGGGAGATTTAACTCACTTAGCTGAACAAACGCACAGCAGAGCAGATTGAAGGATACGTTTCTTCTGTGTTTTAGGCAGAGTTTTACTGCTATTTCGTTATATGCGGGAATAGTGCTGGAAATGCCTGTTTTGAGATCTCTCCACAGAAAGCGTTTCCAGACTTCCCCTTCAACACACGAGTTTAACTCTGTAAGTTGAATGCACACATTGAAGACCATTCTGTTAGGTAGCTCCGTTTTGGTTTTAGAAGCAGACAGTTCTCCTTACAGCATATACTCCCATTCACTGAGAAATGTCCAAACGCAGCTCTTACCAGAAACGTGTTTCTAACTCCTGAATCTAAAGGGAGATTTAACTCACTTAGCTGAACAAACGCACAGCAGAGCAGATTGAAGGATACGTTTCTTCTGTGTTTTAGGCAGAGTTTTACTGCTATTTCGTTATATGCGGGAATAGTGCTGGAAATGCCTGGAAATGCCTGTTTTGAGATCTCTCCACAGAAAGCGTTTCCAGACTTCCCCTTCAACACACGAGTTTAACTCTGTAAGTTGAATGCACACATTGAAGACCGTTCTGTTAGGTAGCTCCGTTTTGGTTTTAGAAGCAGACAGTTCTCCTTACAGCATATACTCCCATTCACTGAGAAATGTCCAAACGCAGCTCTTACCAGAAACGTGTTTCTAACTCCTGAATCTAAAGGGAGATTTAACTCACTTAGCTGAACAAACGCACAGCAGAGCAGATTGAAGGATACGTTTCTTCTGTGTTTTAGGCAGAGTTTTACTGCTATTTCGTTATATGCGGGAATAGTGCTGGAAATGCCTGTTTTGAGATCTCTCCACAGAAAGCGTTTCCAGACTTCCCCTTCAACACACGAGTTTAACTCTGTAAGTTGAATGCACACATTGAAGACCGTTCTGTTAGGTAGCTCCGTTTTGGTTTTAGAAGCAGACAGTTCTCCTTACAGCATATACTCCCATTCACTGAGAAATGTCCAAACGCAGCTCTTACCAGAAACGTGTTTCTAACTCCTGAATCTAAAGGGAGATTTAACTCACTTAGCTGAACAAACGCACAGCAGAGCAGATTGAAGGATACGTTTCTTCTGTGTTTTAGGCAGAGTTTTACTGCTATTTCGTTATATTCGGGAATAGTGCTGGAAATGCCTGTTTTGAGATCTCTCCACAGAAAGCGTTTCCAGACTTCCCCTTCAACACACGAGTTTAACTCTGTAAGTTGAATGCACACATTGAAGACCGTTCTGTTAGGTAGCTCCGTTTTGGTTTTAGAAGCAGACAGTTCTCCTTACAGCATATACTCCCATTCACTGAGAAATGTCCAAACGCAGCTCTTACCAGAAACGTGTTTCTAACTCCTGAATCTAAAGGGAGATTTAACTCACTTAGCTGAACAAACGCACAGCAGAGCAGATTGAAGGATACGTTTCTTCTGTGTTTTAGGCAGAGTTTTACTGCTATTTCGTTATATGCGGGAATAGTGCTGGAAATGCCTGGAAATGCCTGTTTTGAGATCTCTCCACAGAAAGCGTTTCCAGACTTCCCCTTCAACACACGAGTTTAACTCTGTAAGTTGAATGCACACATTGAAGACCGTTCTGTTAGGTAGCTCCGTTTTGGTTTTAGAAGCAGACAGTTCTCCTTACAGCATATACTCCCATTCACTGAGAAATGTCCAAACGCAGCTCTTACCAGAAACGTGTTTCTAACTCCTGAATCTAAAGGGAGATTTAACTCACTTAGCTGAACAAACGCACAGCAGAGCAGATTGAAGGATACGTTTCTTCTGTGTTTTAGGCAGAGTTTTACTGCTATTTCGTTATATGCGGGAATAGTGCTGGAAATGCCTGGAAATGCCTGTTTTGAGATCTCTCCACAGAAAGCGTTTCCAGACTTCCCCTTCAACACACGAGTTTAACTCTGTAAGTTGAATGCACACATTGAAGACCGTTCTGTTAGGTAGCTCCGTTTTGGTTTTAGAAGCAGACAGTTCTCCTTACAGCATATACTCCCATTCACTGAGAAATGTCCAAACGCAGCTCTTACCAGAAACGTGTTTCTAACTCCTGAATCTAAAGGGAGATTTAACTCACTTAGCTGAACAAACGCACAGCAGAGCAGATTGAAGGATACGTTTCTTCTGTGTTTTAGGCAGAGTTTTACTGCTATTTCGTTATATGCGGGAATAGTGCTGGAAATGCCTGTTTTGAGATCTCTCCACAGAAAGCGTTTCCAGACTTCCCCTTCAACACACGAGTTTAACTCTGTAAGTTGAATGCACACATTGAAGACCATTCTGTTAGGTAGCTCCGTTTTGGTTTTAGAAGCAGACAGTTCTCCTTACAGCATATACTCCCATTCACTGAGAAATGTCCAAACGCAGCTCTTACCAGAAACGTGTTTCTAACTCCTGAATCTAAAGGGAGATTTAACTCACTTAGCTGAACAAACGCACAGCAGAGCAGATTGAAGGATACGTTTCTTCTGTGTTTTAGGCAGAGTTTTACTGCTATTTCGTTATATGCGGGAATAGTGCTGGAAATGCCTGGAAATGCCTGTTTTGAGATCTCTCCACAGAAAGCGTTTCCAGACTTCCCCTTCAACACACGAGTTTAACTCTGTAAGTTGAATGCACACATTGAAGACCGTTCTGTTAGGTAGCTCCGTTTTGGTTTTAGAAGCAGACAGTTCTCCTTACAGCATATACTCCCATTCACTGAGAAATGTCCAAACGCAGCTCTTACCAGAAACGTGTTTCTAACTCCTGAATCTAAAGGGAGATTTAACTCACTTAGCTGAACAAACGCACAGCAGAGCAGATTGAAGGATACGTTTCTTCTGTGTTTTAGGCAGAGTTTTACTGCTATTTCGTTATATGCGGGAATAGTGCTGGAAATGCCTGTTTTGAGATCTCTCCACAGAAAGCGTTTCCAGACTTCCCCTTCAACACACGAGTTTAACTCTGTAAGTTGAATGCACACATTGAAGACCGTTCTGTTAGGTAGCTCCGTTTTGGTTTTAGAAGCAGACAGTTCTCCTTACAGCATATACTCCCATTCACTGAGAAATGTCCAAACGCAGCTCTTACCAGAAACGTGTTTCTAACTCCTGAATCTAAAGGGAGATTTAACTCACTTAGCTGAACAAACGCACAGCAGAGCAGATTGAAGGATACGTTTCTTCTGTGTTTTAGGCAGAGTTTTACTGCTATTTCGTTATATGCGGGAATAGTGCTGGAAATGCCTGGAAATGCCTGTTTTGAGATCTCTCCACAGAAAGCGTTTCCAGACTTCCCCTTCAACACACGAGTTTAACTCTGTAAGTTGAATGCACACATTGAAGACCGTTCTGTTAGGTAGCTCCGTTTTGGTTTTAGAAGCAGACAGTTCTCCTTACAGCATATACTCCCATTCACTGAGAAATGTCCAAACGCAGCTCTTACCAGAAACGTGTTTCTAACTCCTGAATCTAAAGGGAGATTTAACTCACTTAGCTGAACAAACGCACAGCAGAGCAGATTGAAGGATACGTTTCTTCTGTGTTTTAGGCAGAGTTTTACTGCTATTTCGTTATATGCGGGAATAGTGCTGGAAATGCCTGGAAATGCCTGTTTTGAGATCTCTCCACAGAAAGCGTTTCCAGACTTCCCCTTCAACACACGAGTTTAACTCTGTAAGTTGAATGCACACATTGAAGACCGTTCTGTTAGGTAGCTCCGTTTTGGTTTTAGAAGCAGACAGTTCTCCTTACAGCATATACTCCCATTCACTGAGAAATGTCCAAACGCAGCTCTTACCAGAAACGTGTTTCTAACTCCTGAATCTAAAGGGAGATTTAACTCACTTAGCTGAACAAACGCACAGCAGAGCAGATTGAAGGATACGTTTCTTCTGTGTTTTAGGCAGAGTTTTACTGCTATTTCGTTATATGCGGGAATAGTGCTGGAAATGCCTGTTTTGAGATCTCTCCACAGAAAGCGTTTCCAGACTTCCCCTTCAACACACGAGTTTAACTCTGTAAGTTGAATGCACACATTGAAGACCGTTCTGTTAGGTAGCTCCGTTTTGGTTTTAGAAGCAGACAGTTCTCCTTACAGCATATACTCCCATTCACTGAGAAATGTCCAAACGCAGCTCTTACCAGAAACGTGTTTCTAACTCCTGAATCTAAAGGGAGATTTAACTCACTTAGCTGAACAAACGCACAGCAGAGCAGATTGAAGGATACGTTTCTTCTGTGTTTTAGGCAGAGTTTTACTGCTATTTCGTTATATGCGGGAATAGTGCTGGAAATGCCTGTTTTGAGATCTCTCCACAGAAAGCGTTTCCAGACTTCCCCTTCAACACACGAGTTTAACTCTGTAAGTTGAATGCACACATTGAAGACCGTTCTGTTAGGTAGCTCCGTTTTGGTTTTAGAAGCAGACAGTTCTCCTTACAGCATATACTCCCATTCACTGAGAAATGTCCAAACGCAGCTCTTACCAGAAACGTGTTTCTAACTCCTGAATCTAAAGGGAGATTTAACTCACTTAGCTGAACAAACGCACAGCAGAGCAGATTGAAGGATACGTTTCTTCTGTGTTTTAGGCAGAGTTTTACTGCTATTTCGTTATATGCGGGAATAGTGCTGGAAATGCCTGGAAATGCCTGTTTTGAGATCTCTCCACAGAAAGCGTTTCCAGACTTCCCCTTCAACACACGAGTTTAACTCTGTAAGTTGAATGCACACATTGAAGACCGTTCTGTTAGGTAGCTCCGTTTTGGTTTTAGAAGCAGACAGTTCTCCTTACAGCATATACTCCCATTCACTGAGAAATGTCCAAACGCAGCTCTTACCAGAAACGTGTTTCTAACTCCTGAATCTAAAGGGAGATTTAACTCACTTAGCTGAACAAACGCACAGCAGAGCAGATTGAAGGATACGTTTCTTCTGTGTTTTAGGCAGAGTTTTACTGCTATTTCGTTATATGCGGGAATAGTGCTGGAAATGCCTGGAAATGCCTGTTTTGAGATCTCTCCACAGAAAGCGTTTCCAGACTTCCCCTTCAACACACGAGTTTAACTCTGTAAGTTGAATGCACACATTGAAGACCGTTCTGTTAGGTAGCTCCGTTTTGGTTTTAGAAGCAGACAGTTCTCCTTACAGCATATACTCCCATTCACTGAGAAATGTTTCTAACTCCTGAATCTAAAGGGAGATTTAACTCACTTAGCTGAACAAACGCACAGCAGAGCAGATTGAAGGATACGTTTCTTCTGTGTTTTAGGCAGAGTTTTACTGCTATTTCGTTATATGCGGGAATAGTGCTGGAAATGCCTGTTTTGAGATCTCTCCACAGAAAGCGTTTCCAGACTTCCCCTTCAACACACGAGTTTAACTCTGTAAGTTGAATGCACACATTGAAGACCGTTCTGTTAGGTAGCTCCGTTTTGGTTTTAGAAGCAGACAGTTCTCCTTACAGCATATACTCCCATTCACTGAGAAATGTCCAAACGCAGCTCTTACCAGAAACGTGTTTCTAACTCCTGAATCTAAAGGGAGATTTAACTCACTTAGCTGAACAAACGCACAGCAGAGCAGATTGAAGGATACGTTTCTTCTGTGTTTTAGGCAGAGTTTTACTGCTATTTCGTTATATGCGGGAATAGTAGCTGGAAATGCCTGTTTTGAGATCTCTCCACAGAAAGCGTTTCCAGACTTCCCCTTCAACACACGAGTTTAACTCTGTAAGTTGAATGCACACATTGAAGACCGTTCTGTTAGGTAGCTCCGTTTTGGTTTTAGAAGCAGACAGTTCTCCTTACAGCATATACTCCCATTCACTGAGAAATGTCCAAACGCAGCTCTTACCAGAAACGTGTTTCTAACTCCTGAATCTAAAGGGAGATTTAACTCACTTAGCTGAACAAACGCACAGCAGAGCAGATTGAAGGATACGTTTCTTCTGTGTTTTAGGCAGAGTTTTACTGCTATTTCGTTATATGCGGGAATAGTGCTGGAAATGCCTGGAAATGCCTGTTTTGAGATCTCTCCACAGAAAGCGTTTCCAGACTTCCCCTTCAACACACGAGTTTAACTCTGTAAGTTGAATGCACACATTGAAGACCGTTCTGTTAGGTAGCTCCGTTTTGGTTTTAGAAGCAGTCAGTTCTCCTTACAGCATATACTCCCATTCACTGAGAAATGTCCAAACGCAGCTCTTACCAGAAACGTGTTTCTAACTCCTGAATCTAAAGGGAGATTTAACTCACTTAGCTGAACAAACGCACAGCAGAGCAGATTGAAGGATACGTTTCTTCTGTGTTTTAGGCAGAGTTTTACTGCTATTTCGTTATATGCGGGAATAGTGCTGGAAATGCCTGTTTTGAGATCTCTCCACAGAAAGCGTTTCCAGACTTCCCCTTCAACACACGAGTTTAACTCTGTAAGTTGAATGCACACATTGAAGACCGTTCTGTTAGGTAGCTCCGTTTTGGTTTTAGAAGCAGACAGTTCTCCTTACAGCATATACTCCCATTCACTGAGAAATGTCCAAACGCAGCTCTTACCAGAAACGTGTTTCTAACTCCTGAATCTAAAGGGAGATTTAACTCACTTAGCTGAACAAACGCACAGCAGAGCAGATTGAAGGATACGTTTCTTCTGTGTTTTAGGCAGAGTTTTACTGCTATTTCGTTATATGCGGGAATAGTGCTGGAAATGCCTGGAAATGCCTGTTTTGAGATCTCTCCACAGAAAGCGTTTCCAGACTTCCCCTTCAACACACGAGTTTAACTCTGTAAGTTGAATGCACACATTGAAGACCGTTCTGTTAGGTAGCTCCGTTTTGGTTTTAGAAGCAGACAGTTCTCCTTACAGCATATACTCCCATTCACTGAGAAATGTCCAAACGCAGCTCTTACCAGAAACGTGTTTCTAACTCCTGAATCTAAAGGGAGATTTAACTCACTTAGCTGAACAAACGCACAGCAGAGCAGATTGAAGGATACGTTTCTTCTGTGTTTTAGGCAGAGTTTTACTGCTATTTCGTTATATGCGGGAATAGTGCTGGAAATGCCTGTTTTGAGATCTCTCCACAGAAAGCGTTTCCAGACTTCCCCTTCAACACACGAGTTTAACTCTGTAAGTTGAATGCACACATTGAAGACCGTTCTGTTAGGTAGCTCCGTTTTGGTTTTAGAAGCAGACAGTTCTCCTTACAGCATATACTCCCATTCACTGAGAAATGTCCAAACGCAGCTCTTACCAGAAACGTGTTTCTAACTCCTGAATCTAAAGGGAGATTTAACTCACTTAGCTGAACAAACGCACAGCAGAGCAGATTGAAGGATACGTTTCTTCTGTGTTTTAGGCAGAGTTTTACTGCTATTTCGTTATATGCGGGAATAGTGCTGGAAATGCCTGGAAATGCCTGTTTTGAGATCTCTCCACAGAAAGCGTTTCCAGACTTCCCCTTCAACACACGAGTTTAACTCTGTAAGTTGAATGCACACATTGAAGACCGTTCTGTTAGGTAGCTCCGTTTTGGTTTTAGAAGCAGACAGTTCTCCTTACAGCATATACTCCCATTCACTGAGAAATGTCCAAACGCAGCTCTTACCAGAAACGTGTTTCTAACTCCTGAATCTAAAGGGAGATTTAACTCACTTAGCTGAACAAACGCACAGCAGAGCAGATTGAAGGATACGTTTCTTCTGTGTTTTAGGCAGAGTTTTACTGCTATTTCGTTATATGCGGGAATAGTGCTGGAAATGCCTGTTTTGAGATCTCTCCACAGAAAGCGTTTCCAGACTTCCCCTTCAACACACGAGTTTAACTCTGTAAGTTGAATGCACACATTGAAGACCGTTCTGTTAGGTAGCTCCGTTTTGGTTTTAGAAGCAGACAGTTCTCCTTACAGCATATACTCCCATTCACTGAGAAATGTCCAAACGCAGCTCTTACCAGAAACGTGTTTCTAACTCCTGAATCTAAAGGGAGATTTAACTCACTTAGCTGAACAAACGCACAGCAGAGCAGATTGAAGGATACGTTTCTTCTGTGTTTTAGGCAGAGTTTTACTGCTATTTCGTTATATGCGGGAATAGTGCTGGAAATGCCTGTTTTGAGATCTCTCCACAGAAAGCGTTTCCAGACTTCCCCTTCAACACACGAGTTTAACTCTGTAAGTTGAATGCACACATTGAAGACCGTTCTGTTAGGTAGCTCCGTTTTGGTTTTAGAAGCAGACAGTTCTCCTTACAGCATATACTCCCATTCACTGAGAAATGTCCAAACGCAGCTCTTACCAGAAACGTGTTTCTAACTCCTGAATCTAAAGGGAGATTTAACTCACTTAGCTGAACAAACGCACAGCAGAGCAGATTGAAGGATACGTTTCTTCTGTGTTTTAGGCAGAGTTTTACTGCTATTTCGTTATATGCGGGAATAGTGCTGGAAATGCCTGGAAATGCCTGTTTTGAGATCTCTCCACAGAAAGCGTTTCCAGACTTCCCCTTCAACACACGAGTTTAACTCTGTAAGTTGAATGCACACATTGAAGACCGTTCTGTTAGGTAGCTCCGTTTTGGTTTTAGAAGCAGACAGTTCTCCTTACAGCATATACTCCCATTCACTGAGAAATGTCCAAACGCAGCTCTTACCAGAAACGTGTTTCTAACTCCTGAATCTAAAGGGAGATTTAACTCACTTAGCTGAACAAACGCACAGCAGAGCAGATTGAAGGATACGTTTCTTCTGTGTTTTAGGCAGAGTTTTACTGCTATTTCGTTATATGCGGGAATAGTGCTGGAAATGCCTGTTTTGAGATCTCTCCACAGAAAGCGTTTCCAGACTTCCCCTTCAACACACGAGTTTAACTCTGTAAGTTGAATGCACACATTGAAGACCGTTCTGTTAGGTAGCTCCGTTTTGGTTTTAGAAGCAGACAGTTCTCCTTACAGCATATACTCCCATTCACTGAGAAATGTCCAAACGCAGCTCTTACCAGAAACGTGTTTCTAACTCCTGAATCTAAAGGGAGATTTAACTCACTTAGCTGAACAAACGCACAGCAGAGCAGATTGAAGGATACGTTTCTTCTGTGTTTTAGGCAGAGTTTTACTTCTATTTCGTTATATGCGGGAATAGTGCTGGAAATGCCTGGAAATTCCTGTTTTGAGATCTCTCCACAGAAAGCGTTTCCAGACTTCCCCTTCAACACACGAGTTTAACTCTGTAAGTTGAATGCACACATTGAAGACCGTTCTGTTAGGTAGCTCCGTTTTGGTTTTAGAAGCAGACAGTTCTCCTTACAGCATATACTCCCATTCACTGAGAAATGTCCAAACGCAGCTCTTACCAGAAACGTGTTTCTAACTCCTGAATCTAAAGGGAGATTTAACTCACTTAGCTGAACAAACGCACAGCAGAGCAGATTGAAGGATACGTTTCTTCTGTGTTTTAGGCAGAGTTTTACTGCTATTTCGTTATATGCGGGAATAGTGCTGGAAATGCCTGGTAATGCCTGTTTTGAGATCTCTCCACAGAAAGCGTTTCCAGACTTCCCCTTCAACACACGAGTTTAACTCTGTAAGTTGAATGCACACATTGAAGACCGTTCTGTTAGGTAGCTCCGTTTTGGTTTTAGAAGCAGACAGTTCTCCTTACAGCATATACTCCCATTCACTGAGAAATGTCCAAACGCAGCTCTTACCAGAAACGTGTTTCTAACTCCTGAATCTAAAGGGAGATTTAACTCACTTAGCTGAACAAACGCACAGCAGAGCAGATTGAAGGATACGTTTCTTCTGTGTTTTAGGCAGAGTTTTACTGCTATTTCGTTATATGCGGGAATAGTGCTGGAAATGCCTGGAAATGCCTGTTTTGAGATCTCTCCACAGAAAGCGTTTCCAGACTTCCCCTTCAACACACGAGTTTAACTCTGTAAGTTGAATGCACACATTGAAGACCGTTCTGTTAGGTAGCTCCGTTTTGGTTTTAGAAGCAGACAGTTCTCCTTACAGCATATACTCCCATTCACTGAGAAATGTCCAAACGCAGCTCTTACCAGAAACGTGTTTCTAACTCCTGAATCTAAAGGGAGATTTAACTCACTTAGCTGAACAAACGCACAGCAGAGCAGATTGAAGGATACGTTTCTTCTGTGTTTTAGGCAGAGTTTTACTGCTATTTCGTTATATGCGGGAATAGTGCTGGAAATGCCTGTTTTGAGATCTCTCCACAGAAAGCGTTTCCAGACTTCCCCTTCAACACACGAGTTTAACTCTGTAAGTTGAATGCACACATTGAAGACCGTTCTGTTAGGTAGCTCCGTTTTGGTTTTAGAAGCAGACAGTTCTCCTTACAGCATATACTCCCATTCACTGAGAAATGTCCAAACGCAGCTCTTACCAGAAACGTGTTTCTAACTCCTGAATCTAAAGGGAGATTTAACTCACTTAGCTGAACAAACGCACAGCAGAGCAGATTGAAGGATACGTTTCTTCTGTGTTTTAGGCAGAGTTTTACTGCTATTTCGTTATATGCGGGAATAGTGCTGGAAATGCCTGTTTTGAGATCTCTCCACAGAAAGCGTTTCCAGACTTCCCCTTCAACACACGAGTTTAACTCTGTAAGTTGAATGCACACATTGAAGACCGTTCTGTTAGGTAGCTCCGTTTTGGTTTTAGAAGCAGACAGTTCTCCTTACAGCATATACTCCCATTCACTGAGAAATGTCCAAACGCAGCTCTTACCAGAAACGTGTTTCTAACTCCTGAATCTAAAGGGAGATTTAACTCACTTAGCTGAACAAACGCACAGCAGAGCAGATTGAAGGATACGTTTCTTCTGTGTTTTAGGCAGAGTTTTACTGCTATTTCGTTATATGCGGGAATAGTGCTGGAAATGCCTGGAAATGCCTGTTTTGAGATCTCTCCACAGAAAGCGTTTCCAGACTTCCCCTTCAACACACGAGTTTAACTCTGTAAGTTGAATGCACACATTGAAGACCGTTCTGTTAGGTAGCTCCGTTTTGGTTTTAGAAGCAGACAGTTCTCCTTACAGCATATACTCCCATTCACTGAGAAATGTCCAAACGCAGCTCTTACCAGAAACGTGTTTCTAACTCCTGAATCTAAAGGGAGATTTAACTCACTTAGCTGAACAAACGCACAGCAGAGCAGATTGAAGGATACGTTTCTTCTGTGTTTTAGGCAGAGTTTTACTGCTATTTCGTTATATGCGGGAATAGTGCTGGAAATGCCTGGAAATGCCTGTTTTGAGATCTCTCCACAGAAAGCGTTTCCAGACTTCCCCTTCAACACACGAGTTTAACTCTGTAAGTTGAATGCACACATTGAAGACCGTTCTGTTAGGTAGCTCCGTTTTGGTTTTAGAAGCAGACAGTTCTCCTTACAGCATATACTCCCATTCACTGAGAAATGTCCAAACGCAGCTCTTACCAGAAACGTGTTTCTAACTCCTGAATCTAAAGGGAGATTTAACTCACTTAGCTGAACAAACGCACAGCAGAGCAGATTGAAGGATACGTTTCTTCTGTGTTTTAGGCAGAGTTTTACTGCTATTTCGTTATATGCGGGAATAGTGCTGGAAATGCCTGGAAATGCCTGTTTTGAGATCTCTCCACAGAAAGCGTTTCCAGACTTCCCCTTCAACACACGAGTTTAACTCTGTAAGTTGAATGCACACATTGAAGACCGTTCTGTTAGGTAGCTCCGTTTTGGTTTTAGAAGCAGACAGTTCTCCTTACAGCATATACTCCCATTCACTGAGAAATGTCCAAACGCAGCTCTTACCAGAAACGTGTTTCTAACTCCTGAATCTAAAGGGAGATTTAACTCACTTAGCTGAACAAACGCACAGCAGAGCAGATTGAAGGATACGTTTCTTCTGTGTTTTAGGCAGAGTTTTACTGCTATTTCGTTATATGCGGGAATAGTGCTGGAAATGCCGGGAAATGCCTGTTTTGAGATCTCTCCACAGAAAGCGTTTCCAGACTTCCCCTTCAACACACGAGTTTAACTCTGTAAGTTGAATGCACACATTGAAGACCGTTCTGTTAGGTAGCTCCGTTTTGGTTTTAGAAGCAGACAGTTCTCCTTACAGCATATACTCCCATTCACTGAGAAATGTCCAAACGCAGCTCTTACCAGAAACGTGTTTCTAACTCCTGAATCTAAAGGGAGATTTAACTCACTTAGCTGAACAAACGCACAGCAGAGCAGATTGAAGGATACGTTTCTTCTGTGTTTTAGGCAGAGTTTTACTGCTATTTCGTTATATGCGGGAATAGTGCTGGAAATGCCTGGAAATGCCTGTTTTGAGATCTCTCCACAGAAAGCGTTTCCAGACTTCCCCTTCAACACACGAGTTTAACTCTGTAAGTTGAATGCACACATTGAAGACCGTTCTGTTAGGTAGCTCCGTTTTGGTTTTAGAAGCAGACAGTTCTCCTTACAGCATATACTCCCATTCACTGAGAAATGTCCAAACGCAGCTCTTACCAGAAACGTGTTTCTAACTCCTGAATCTAAAGGGAGATTTAACTCACTTAGCTGAACAAACGCACAGCAGAGCAGATTGAAGGATACGTTTCTTCTGTGTTTTAGGCAGATTTTTACTGCTATTTCGTTATATGCGGGAATAGTGCTGGAAATGCCTGTTTTGAGATCTCTCCACAGAAAGCGTTTCCAGACTTCCCCTTCAACACACGAGTTTAACTCTGTAAGTTGAATGCACACATTGAAGACCGTTCTGTTAGGTAGCTCCGTTTTGGTTTTAGAAGCAGACAGTTCTCCTTACAGCATATACTCCCATTCACTGAGAAATGTCCAAACGCAGCTCTTACCAGAAACGTGTTTCTAACTCCTGAATCTAAAGGGAGATTTAACTCACTTAGCTGAACAAACGCACAGCAGAGCAGATTGAAGGATACGTTTCTTCTGTGTTTTAGGCAGAGTTTTACTGCTATTTCGTTATATGCGGGAATAGTGCTGGAAATGCCTGTTTTGAGATCTCTCCACAGAAAGCGTTTCCAGACTTCCCCTTCAACACACGAGTTTAACTCTGTAAGTTGAATGCACACATTGAAGACCGTTCTGTTAGGTAGCTCCGTTTTGGTTTTAGAAGCAGACAGTTCTCCTTACAGCATATACTCCCATTCACTGAGAAATGTCCAAACGCAGCTCTTACCAGAAACGTGTTTCTAACTCCTGAATCTAAAGGGAGATTTAACTCACTTAGCTGAACAAACGCACAGCAGAGCAGATTGAAGGATACGTTTCTTCTGTGTTTTAGGCAGAGTTTTACTGCTATTTCGTTATATGCGGGAATAGTGCTGGAAATGCCTGGAAATGCCTGTTTTGAGATCTCTCCACAGAAAGCGTTTCCAGACTTCCCCTTCAACACACGAGTTTAACTCTGTAAGTTGAATGCACACATTGAAGACCGTTCTGTTAGGTAGCTCCGTTTTGGTTTTAGAAGCAGACAGTTCTCCTTACAGCATATACTCCCATTCACTGAGAAATGTCCAAACGCAGCTCTTACCAGAAACGTGTTTCTAACTCCTGAATCTAAAGGGAGATTTAACTCACTTAGCTGAACAAACGCACAGCAGAGCAGATTGAAGGATACGTTTCTTCTGTGTTTTAGGCAGAGTTTTACTGCTATTTCGTTATATGCGGGAATAGTGCTGGAAATGCCTGGAAATGCCTGTTTTGAGATCTCTCCACAGAAAGCGTTTCCAGACTTCCCCTTCAACACACGAGTTTAACTCTGTAAGTTGAATGCACACATTGAAGACCGTTCTGTTAGGTAGCTCCGTTTTGGTTTTAGAAGCAGACAGTTCTCCTTACAGCATATACTCCCATTCACTGAGAAATGTCCAAACGCAGCTCTTACCAGAAACGTGTTTCTAACTCCTGAATCTAAAGGGAGATTTAACTCACTTAGCTGAACAAACGCACAGCAGAGCAGATTGAAGGATACGTTTCTTCTGTGTTTTAGGCAGAGTTTTACTGCTATTTCGTTATATGCGGGAATAGTGCTGGAAATGCCTGGAAATGCCTGTTTTGAGATCTCTCCACAGAAAGCGTTTCCAGACTTCCCCTTCAACACACGAGTTTAACTCTGTAAGTTGAATGCACACATTGAAGACCGTTCTGTTAGGTAGCTCCGTTTTGGTTTTAGAAGCAGACAGTTCTCCTTACAGCATATACTCCCATTCACTGAGAAATGTCCAAACGCAGCTCTTACCAGAAACGTGTTTCTAACTCCTGAATCTAAAGGGAGATTTAACTCACTTAGCTGAACAAACGCACAGCAGAGCAGATTGAAGGATACGTTTCTTCTGTGTTTTAGGCAGAGTTTTACTGCTATTTCGTTATATGCGGGAATAGTGCTGGAAATGCCTGGAAATGCCTGTTTTGAGATCTCTCCACAGAAAGCGTTTCCAGACTTCCCCTTCAACACACGAGTTTAACTCTGTAAGTTGAATGCACACATTGAAGACCGTTCTGTTAGGTAGCTCCGTTTTGGTTTTAGAAGCAGACAGTTCTCCTTACAGCATATACTCCCATTCACTGAGAAATGTCCAAACGCAGCTCTTACCAGAAACGTGTTTCTAACTCCTGAATCTAAAGGGAGATTTAACTCACTTAGCTGAACAAACGCACAGCAGAGCAGATTGAAGGATACGTTTCTTATGTGTTTTAGGCAGAGTTTTACTGCTATTTCGTTATATGCGGGAATAGTGCTGGAAATGCCTGGAAATGCCTGTTTTGAGATCTCTCCACAGAAAGCGTTTCCAGACTTCCCCTTCAACACACGAGTTTAACTCTGTAAGTTGAATGCACACATTGAAGACCGTTCTGTTAGGTAGCTCCGTTTTGGTTTTAGAAGCAGACAGTTCTCCTTACAGCATATACTCCCATTCACTGAGAAATGTCCAAACGCAGCTCTTACCAGAAACGTGTTTCTAACTCCTGAATCTAAAGGGAGATTTAACTCACTTAGCTGAACAAACGCACAGCAGAGCAGATTGAAGGATACGTTTCTTCTGTGTTTTAGGCAGAGTTTTACTGCTATTTCGTTATATGCGGGAATAGTGCTGGAAATGCCTGGAAATGCCTGTTTTGAGATCTCTCCACAGAAAGCGTTTCCAGACTTCCCCTTCAACACACGAGTTTAACTCTGTAAGTTGAATGCACACATTGAAGACCGTTCTGTTAGGTAGCTCCGTTTTGGTTTTAGAAGCAGACAGTTCTCCTTACAGCATATACTCCCATTCACTGAGAAATGTCCAAACGCAGCTCTTACCAGAAACGTGTTTCTAACTCCTGAATCTAAAGGGAGATTTAACTCACTTAGCTGAACAAACGCGCAGCAGAGCAGATTGAAGGATACGTTTCTTCTGTGTTTTAGGCAGAGTTTTACTGCTATTTCGTTATATGCGGGAATAGTGCTGGAAATGCCTGGAAATGCCTGTTTTGAGATCTCTCCACAGAAAGCGTTTCCAGACTTCCCCTTCAACACACCAGTTTAACTCTGTAAGTTGAATGCACACATTGAAGACCGTTCTGTTAGGTAGCTCCGTTTTGGTTTTAGAAGCAGACAGTTCTCCTTACAGCATATACTCCCATTCACTGAGAAATGTCCAAACGCAGCTCTTACCAGAAACGTGTTTCTAACTCCTGAATCTAAAGGGAGATTTAACTCACTTAGCTGAACAAACGCACAGCAGAGCAGATTGAAGGATACGTTTCTTCTGTGTTTTAGGCAGAGTTTTACTGCTATTTCGTTATATGCGGGAATAGTGCTGGAAATGCCTGTTTTGAGATCTCTCCACAGAAAGCGTTTCCAGACTTCCCCTTCAACACACGAGTTTAACTCTGTAAGTTGAATGCACACATTGAAGACCGTTCTGTTAGGTAGCTCCGTTTTGGTTTTAGAAGCAGACAGTTCTCCTTACAGCATATACTCCCATTCACTGAGAAATGTCCAAACGCAGCTCTTACCAGAAACGTGTTTCTAACTCCTGAATCTAAAGGGAGATTTAACTCACTTAGCTGAACAAACGCACAGCAGAGCAGATTGAAGGATACGTTTCTTCTGTGTTTTAGGCAGAGTTTTACTGCTATTTCGTTATATGCGGGAATAGTGCTGGAAATGCCTGGAAATGCCTGTTTTGAGATCTCTCCACAGAAAGCGTTTCCAGACTTCCCCTTCAACACACGAGTTTAACTCTGTAAGTTGAATGCACACATTGAAGACCGTTCTGTTAGGTAGCTCCGTTTTGGTTTTAGAAGCAGACAGTTCTCCTTACAGCATATACTCCCATTCACTGAGAAATGTCCAAACGCAGCTCTTACCAGAAACGTGTTTCTAACTCCTGAATCTAAAGGGAGATTTAACTCACTTAGCTGAACAAACGCACAGCAGAGCAGATTGAAGGATACGTTTCTTCTGTGTTTTAGGCAGAGTTTTACTGCTATTTCGTTATATGCGGGAATAGTGCTGGAAATGCCTGGAAATGCCTGTTTTGAGATCTCTCCACAGAAAGCGTTTCCAGACTTCCCCTTCAACACACGAGTTTAACTCTGTAAGTTGAATGCACACATTGAAGACCGTTCTGTTAGGTAGCTCCGTTTTGGTTTTAGAAGCAGACAGTTCTCCTTACAGCATATACTCCCATTCACTGAGAAATGTCCAAACGCAGCTCTTACCAGAAACGTGTTTCTAACTCCTGAATCTAAAGGGAGATTTAACTCACTTAGCTGAACAAACGCACAGCAGAGCAGATTGAAGGATACGTTTCTTCTGTGTTTTAGGCAGAGTTTTACTGCTATTTCGTTATATGCGGGAATAGTGCTGGAAATGCCTGGAAATGCCTGTTTTGAGATCTCTCCACAGAAAGCGTTTCCAGACTTCCCCTTCAACACACGAGTTTAACTCTGTAAGTTGAATGCACACATTGAAGACCGTTCTGTTAGGTAGCTCCGTTTTGGTTTTAGAAGCAGACAGTTCTCCTTACAGCATATACTCCCATTCACTGAGAAATGTCCAAACGCAGCTCTTACCAGAAACGTGTTTCTAACTCCTGAATCTAAAGGGAGATTTAACTCACTTAGCTGAACAAACGCACAGCAGAGCAGATTGAAGGATACGTTTCTTATGTGTTTTAGGCAGAGTTTTACTGCTATTTCGTTATATGCGGGAATAGTGCTGGAAATGCCTGGAAATGCCTGTTTTGAGATCTCTCCACAGAAAGCGTTTCCAGACTTCCCCTTCAACACACGAGTTTAACTCTGTAAGTTGAATGCACACATTGAAGACCGTTCTGTTAGGTAGCTCCGTTTTGGTTTTAGAAGCAGACAGTTCTCCTTACAGCATATACTCCCATTCACTGAGAAATGTCCAAACGCAGCTCTTACCAGAAACGTGTTTCTAACTCCTGAATCTAAAGGGAGATTTAACTCACTTAGCTGAACAAACGCACAGCAGAGCAGATTGAAGGATACGTTTCTTCTGTGTTTTAGGCAGAGTTTTACTGCTATTTCGTTATATGCGGGAATAGTGCTGGAAATGCCTGGAAATGCCTGTTTTGAGATCTCTCCACAGAAAGCGTTTCCAGACTTCCCCTTCAACACACGAGTTTAACTCTGTAAGTTGAATGCACACATTGAAGACCGTTCTGTTAGGTAGCTCCGTTTTGGTTTTAGAAGCAGACAGTTCTCCTTACAGCATATACTCCCATTCACTGAGAAATGTCCAAACGCAGCTCTTACCAGAAACGTGTTTCTAACTCCTGAATCTAAAGGGAGATTTAACTCACTTAGCTGAACAAACGCACAGCAGAGCAGATTGAAGGATACGTTTCTTCTGTGTTTTAGGCAGAGTTTTACTGCTATTTCGTTATATGCGGGAATAGTGCTGGAAATGCCTGTTTTGAGATCTCTCCACAGAAAGCGTTTCCAGACTTCCCCTTCAACACACGAGTTTAACTCTGTAAGTTGAATGCACACATTGAAGACCGTTCTGTTAGGTAGCTCCGTTTTGGTTTTAGAAGCAGACAGTTCTCCTTACAGCATATACTCCCATTCACTGAGAAATGTCCAAACGCAGCTCTTACCAGAAACGTGTTTCTAACTCCTGAATCTAAAGGGAGATTTAACTCACTTAGCTGAACAAACGCACAGCAGAGCAGATTGAAGGATACGTTTCTTCTGTGTTTTAGGCAGAGTTTTACTGCTATTTCGTTATATGCGGGAATAGTGCTGGAAATGCCTGGAAATGCCTGTTTTGAGATCTCTCCACAGAAAGCGTTTCCAGACTTCCCCTTCAACACACGAGTTTAACTCTGTAAGTTGAATGCACACATTGAAGACCGTTCTGTTAGGTAGCTCCGTTTTGGTTTTAGAAGCAGACAGTTCTCCTTACAGCATATACTCCCATTCACTGAGAAATGTCCAAACGCAGCTCTTACCAGAAACGTGTTTCTAACTCCTGAATCTAAAGGGAGATTTAACTCACTTAGCTGAACAAACGCACAGCAGAGCAGATTGAAGGATACGTTTCTTCTGTGTTTTAGGCAGAGTTTTACTGCTATTTCGTTATATGCGGGAATAGTGCTGGAAATGCCTGTTTTGAGATCTCTCCACAGAAAGCGTTTCCAGACTTCCCCTTCAACACACGAGTTTAACTCTGTAAGTTGAATGCACACATTGAAGACCGTTCTGTTAGGTAGCTCCGTTTTGGTTTTAGAAGCAGACAGTTCTCCTTACAGCATATACTCCCATTCACTGAGAAATGTCCAAACGCAGCTCTTACCAGAAACGTGTTTCTAACTCCTGAATCTAAAGGGAGATTTAACTCACTTAGCTGAACAAACGCACAGCAGAGCAGATTGAAGGATACGTTTCTTCTGTGTTTTAGGCAGAGTTTTACTGCTATTTCGTTATATGCGGGAATAGTGCTGGAAATGCCTGGAAATGCCTGTTTTGAGATCTCTCCACAGAAAGCGTTTCCAGACTTCCCCTTCAACACACGAGTTTAACTCTGTAAGTTGAATGCACACATTGAAGACCGTTCTGTTAGGTAGCTCCGTTTTGGTTTTAGAAGCAGACAGTTCTCCTTACAGCATATACTCCCATTCACTGAGAAATGTCCAAACGCAGCTCTTACCAGAAACGTGTTTCTAACTCCTGAATCTAAAGGGAGATTTAACTCACTTAGCTGAACAAACGCACAGCAGAGCAGATTGAAGGATACGTTTCTTCTGTGTTTTAGGCAGAGTTTTACTGCTATTTCGTTATATGCGGGAATAGTGCTGGAAATGCCTGGAAATGCCTGTTTTGAGATCTCTCCACAGAAAGCGTTTCCAGACTTCCCCTTCAACACACGAGTTTAACTCTGTAAGTTGAATGCACACATTGAAGACCGTTCTGTTAGGTAGCTCCGTTTTGGTTTTAGAAGCAGACAGTTCTCCTTACAGCATATACTCCCATTCACTGAGAAATGTCCAAACGCAGCTCTTACCAGAAACGTGTTTCTAACTCCTGAATCTAAAGGGAGATTTAACTCACTTAGCTGAACAAACGCACAGCAGAGCAGATTGAAGGATACGTTTCTTCTGTGTTTTAGGCAGAGTTTTACTGCTATTTCGTTATATGCGGGAATAGTGCTGGAAATGCCTGTTTTGAGATCTCTCCACAGAAAGCGTTTCCAGACTTCCCCTTCAACACACGAGTTTAACTCTGTAAGTTGAATGCACACATTGAAGACCGTTCTGTTAGGTAGCTCCGTTTTGGTTTTAGAAGCAGACAGTTCTCCTTACAGCATATACTCCCATTCACTGAGAAATGTCCAAACGCAGCTCTTACCAGAAACGTGTTTCTAACTCCTGAATCTAAAGGGAGATTTAACTCACTTAGCTGAACAAACGCACAGCAGAGCAGATTGAAGGATACGTTTCTTCTGTGTTTTAGGCAGAGTTTTACTGCTATTTCGTTATATGCGGGAATAGTGCTGGAAATGCCTGTTTTGAGATCTCTCCACAGAAAGCGTTTCCAGACTTCCCCTTCAACACACGAGTTTAACTCTGTAAGTTGAATGCACACATTGAAGACCGTTCTGTTAGGTAGCTCCGTTTTGGTTTTAGAAGCAGACAGTTCTCCTTACAGCATATACTCCCATTCACTGAGAAATGTCCAAACGCAGCTCTTACCAGAAACGTGTTTCTAACTCCTGAATCTAAAGGGAGATTTAACTCACTTAGCTGAACAAACGCACAGCAGAGCAGATTGAAGGATACGTTTCTTCTGTGTTTTAGGCAGAGTTTTACTGCTATTTCGTTATATGCGGGAATAGTGCTGGAAATGCCTGGAAATGCCTGTTTTGAGATCTCTCCACAGAAAGCGTTTCCAGACTTCCCCTTCAACACACGAGTTTAACTCTGTAAGTTGAATGCACACATTGAAGACCGTTCTGTTAGGTAGCTCCGTTTTGGTTTTAGAAGCAGACAGTTCTCCTTACAGCATATACTCCCATTCACTGAGAAATGTCCAAACGCAGCTCTTACCAGAAACGTGTTTCTAACTCCTGAATCTAAAGGGAGATTTAACTCACTTAGCTGAACAAACGCACAGCAGAGCAGATTGAAGGATACGTTTCTTCTGTGTTTTAGGCAGAGTTTTACTGCTATTTCGTTATATGCGGGAATAGTGCTGGAAATGCCTGGAAATGCCTGTTTTGAGATCTCTCCACAGAAAGCGTTTCCAGACTTCCCCTTCAACACACGAGTTTAACTCTGTAAGTTGAATGCACACATTGAAGACCGTTCTGTTAGGTAGCTCCGTTTTGGTTTTAGAAGCAGACAGTTCTCCTTACAGCATATACTCCCATTCACTGAGAAATGTCCAAACGCAGCTCTTACCAGAAACGTGTTTCTAACTCCTGAATCTAAAGGGAGATTTAACTCACTTAGCTGAACAAACGCACAGCAGAGCAGATTGAAGGATACGTTTCTTCTGTGTTTTAGGCAGAGTTTTACTGCTATTTCGTTATATGCGGGAATAGTGCTGGAAATGCCTGGATATGCCTGTTTTGAGATCTCTCCACAGAAAGCGTTTCCAGACTTCCCCTTCAACACACGAGTTTAACTCTGTAAGTTGAATGCACACATTGAAGACCGTTCTGTTAGGTAGCTCCGTTTTGGTTTTAGAAGCAGACAGTTCTCCTTACAGCATATACTCCCATTCACTGAGAAATGTCCAAACGCAGCTCTTACCAGAAACGTGTTTCTACCTCCTGAATCTAAAGGGAGATTTAACTCACTTAGCTGAACAAACGCACAGCAGAGCAGATTGAAGGATACGTTTCTTCTGTGTTTTAGGCAGAGTTTTACTGCTATTTCGTTATATGCGGGAATAGTGCTGGAAATGCCTGGAAATGCCTGTTTTGAGATCTCTCCACAGAAAGCGTTTCCAGACTTCCCCTTCAACACACGAGTTTAACTCTGTAAGTTGAATGCACACATTGAAGACCGTTCTGTTAGGTAGCTCCGTTTTGGTTTTAGAAGCAGACAGTTCTCCTTACAGCATATACTCCCATTCACTGAGAAATGTCCAAACGCAGCTCTTACCAGAAACGTGTTTCTAACTCCTGAATCTAAAGGGAGATTTAACTCACTTAGCTGAACAAACGCACAGCAGAGCAGATTGAAGGATACGTTTCTTCTGTGTTTTAGGCAGAGTTTTACTGCTATTTCGTTATATGCGGGAATAGTGCTGGAAATGCCTGGAAATGCCTGTTTTGAGATCTCTCCACAGAAAGCGTTTCCAGACTTCCCCTTCAACACACGAGTTTAACTCTGTAAGTTGAATGCACACATTGAAGACCGTTCTGTTAGGTAGCTCCGTTTTGGTTTTAGAAGCAGACAGTTCTCCTTACAGCATATACTCCCATTCACTGAGAAATGTCCAAACGCAGCTCTTACCAGAAACGTGTTTCTAACTCCTGAATCTAAAGGGAGATTTAACTCACTTAGCTGAACAAACGCACAGCAGAGCAGATTGAAGGATACGTTTCTTCTGTGTTTTAGGCAGAGTTTTACTGCTATTTCGTTATATGCGGGAATAGTGCTGGAAATGCCTGGAAATGCCTGTTTTGAGATCTCTCCACAGAAAGCGTTTCCAGACTTCCCCTTCAACACACGAGTTTAACTCTGTAAGTTGAATGCACACATTGAAGACCGTTCTGTTAGGTAGCTCCGTTTTGGTTTTAGAAGCAGACAGTTCTCCTTACAGCATATACTCCCATTCACTGAGAAATGTCCAAACGCAGCTCTTACCAGAAACGTGTTTCTAACTCCTGAATCTAAAGGGAGATTTAACTCACTTAGCTGAACAAACGCACAGCAGAGCAGATTGAAGGATACGTTTCTTCTGTGTTTTAGGCAGAGTTTTACTGCTATTTCGTTATATGCGGGAATAGTGCTGGAAATGCCTGTTTTGAGATCTCTCCACAGAAAGCGTTTCCAGACTTCCCCTTCAACACACGAGTTTAACTCTGTTAGTTGAATGCACACATTGAAGACCGTTCTGTTAGGTAGCTCCGTTTTGGTTTTAGAAGCAGACAGTTCTCCTTACAGCATATACTCCCATTCACTGAGAAATGTCCAAACGCAGCTCTTACCAGAAACGTGTTTCTAACTCCTGAATCTAAAGGGAGATTTAACTCACTTAGCTGAACAAACGCACAGCAGAGCAGATTGAAGGATACGTTTCTTCTGTGTTTTAGGCAGAGTTTTACTGCTATTTCATTATATGCGGGAATAGTGCTGGAAATGCCTGGAAATGCCTGTTTTGAGATCTCTCCACAGAAAGCGTTTCCAGACTTCCCCTTCAACACACGAGTTTAACTCTGTAAGTTGAATGCACACATTGAAGACCGTTCTGTTAGGTAGCTCCGTTTTGGTTTTAGAAGCAGACAGTTCTCCTTACAGCATATACTCCCATTCACTGAGAAATGTCCAAACGCAGCTCTTACCAGAAACGTGTTTCTAACTCCTGAATCTAAAGGGAGATTTAACTCACTTAGCTGAACAAACGCACAGCAGAGCAGATTGAAGGATACGTTTCTTCTGTGTTTTAGGCAGAGTTTTACTGCTATTTCGTTATATGCGGGAATAGTGCTGGAAATGCCTGGAAATGCCTGTTTTGAGATCTCTCCACAGAAAGCGTTTCCAGACTTCCCCTTCAACACACGAGTTTAACTCTGTAAGTTGAATGCACACATTGAAGACCGTTCTGTTAGGTAGCTCCGTTTTGGTTTTAGAAGCAGACAGTTCTCCTTACAGCATATACTCCCATTCACTGAGAAATGTCCAAACGCAGCTCTTACCAGAAACGTGTTTCTAACTCCTGAATCTAAAGGGAGATTTAACTCACTTAGCTGAACAAACGCACAGCAGAGCAGATTGAAGGATACGTTTCTTCTGTGTTTTAGGCAGAGTTTTACTGCTATTTCGTTATATGCGGGAATAGTGCTGGAAATGCCTGTTTTGAGATCTCTCCACAGAAAGCGTTTCCAGACTTCCCCTTCAACACACGAGTTTAACTCTGTAAGTTGAATGCACACATTGAAGACCGTTCTGTTAGGTAGCTCCGTTTTGGTTTTAGAAGCAGACAGTTCTCCTTACAGCATATACTCCCATTCACTGAGAAATGTCCAAACGCAGCTCTTACCAGAAACGTGTTTCTAACTCCTGAATCTAAAGGGAGATTTAACTCACTTAGCTGAACAAACGCACAGCAGAGCAGATTGAAGGATACGTTTCTTCTGTGTTTTAGGCAGAGTTTTACTGCTATTTCGTTATATGCGGGAATAGTGCTGGAAATGCCTGGAAATGCCTGTTTTGAGATCTCTCCACAGAAAGCGTTTCCAGACTTCCCCTTCAACACACGAGTTTAACTCTGTAAGTTGAATGCACACATTGAAGACCGTTCTGTTAGGTAGCTCCGTTTTGGTTTTAGAAGCAGACAGTTCTCCTTACAGCATATACTCCCATTCACTGAGAAATGTCCAAACGCAGCTCTTACCAGAAACGTGTTTCTAACTCCTGAATCTAAAGGGAGATTTAACTCACTTAGCTGAACAAACGCACAGCAGAGCAGATTGAAGGATACGTTTCTTCTGTGTTTTAGGCAGAGTTTTACTGCTATTTCGTTATATGCGGGAATAGTGCTGGAAATGCCTGTTTTGAGATCTCTCCACAGAAAGCGTTTCCAGACTTCCCCTTCAACACACGAGTTTAACTCTGTAAGTTGAATGCACACATTGAAGACCGTTCTGTTAGGTAGCTCCGTTTTGGTTTTAGAAGCAGACAGTTCTCCTTACAGCATATACTCCCATTCACTGAGAAATGTCCAAACGCAGCTCTTACCAGAAACGTGTTTCTAACTCCTGAATCTAAAGGGAGATTTAACTCACTTAGCTGAACAAACGCACAGCAGAGCAGATTGAAGGATACGTTTCTTCTGTGTTTTAGGCAGAGTTTTACTGCTATTTCGTTATATGCGGGAATAGTGCTGGAAATGCCTGGAAATGCCTGTTTTGAGATCTCTCCACAGAAAGCGTTTCCAGACTTCCCCTTCAACACACGAGTTTAACTCTGTAAGTTGAATGCACACATTGAAGACCGTTCTGTTAGGTAGCTCCGTTTTGGTTTTAGAAGCAGACAGTTCTCCTTACAGCATATAATCCCATTCACTGAGAAATGTCCAAACGCAGCTCTTACCAGAAACGTGTTTCTAACTCCTGAATCTAAAGGGAGATTTAACTCACTTAGCTGAACAAACGCACAGCAGAGCAGATTGAAGGATACGTTTCTTCTGTGTTTTAGGCAGAGTTTTACTGCTATTTCGTTATATGCGGGAATAGTGCTGGAAATGCCTGGAAATGCCTGTTTTGAGATCTCTCCACAGAAAGCGTTTCCAGACTTCCCCTTCAACACACGAGTTTAACTCTGTAAGTTGAATGCACACATTGAAGACCGTTCTGTTAGGTAGCTCCGTTTTGGTTTTAGAAGCAGACAGTTCTCCTTACAGCATATACTCCCATTCACTGAGAAATGTCCAAACGCAGCTCTTACCAGAAACGTGTTTCTAACTCCTGAATCTAAAGGGAGATTTAACTCACTTAGCTGAACAAACGCACAGCAGAGCAGATTGAAGGATACGTTTCTTCTGTGTTTTAGGCAGAGTTTTACTGCTATTTCGTTATATGCGGGAATAGTGCTGGAAATGCCTGTTTTGAGATCTCTCCACAGAAAGCGTTTCCAGACTTCCCCTTCAACACACGAGTTTAACTCTGTAAGTTGAATGCACACATTGAAGACCGTTCTGTTAGGTAGCTCCGTTTTGGTTTTAGAAGCAGACAGTTCTCCTTACAGCATATACTCCCATTCACTGAGAAATGTCCAAACGCAGCTCTTACCAGAAACGTGTTTCTAACTCCTGAATCTAAAGGGAGATTTAACTCACTTAGCTGAACAAACGCACAGCAGAGCAGATTGAAGGATACGTTTCTTCTGTGTTTTAGGCAGAGTTTTACTGCTATTTCGTTATATGCGGGAATAGTGCTGGAAATGCCTGTTTTGAGATCTCTCCACAGAAAGCGTTTCCAGACTTCCCCTTCAACACACGAGTTTAACTCTGTTAGTTGAATGCACACATTGAAGACCGTTCTGTTAGGTAGCTCCGTTTTGGTTTTAGAAGCAGACAGTTCTCCTTACAGCATATACTCCCATTCACTGAGAAATGTCCAAACGCAGCTCTTACCAGAAACGTGTTTCTAACTCCTGAATCTAAAGGGAGATTTAACTCACTTAGCTGAACAAACGCACAGCAGAGCAGATTGAAGGATACGTTTCTTCTGTGTTTTAGGCAGAGTTTTACTGCTATTTCATTATATGCGGGAATAGTGCTGGAAATGCCTGGAAATGCCTGTTTTGAGATCTCTCCACAGAAAGCGTTTCCAGACTTCCCCTTCAACACACGAGTTTAACTCTGTAAGTTGAATGCACACATTGAAGACCGTTCTGTTAGGTAGCTCCGTTTTGGTTTTAGAAGCAGACAGTTCTCCTTACAGCATATACTCCCATTCACTGAGAAATGTCCAAACGCAGCTCTTACCAGAAACGTGTTTCTAACTCCTGAATCTAAAGGGAGATTTAACTCACTTAGCTGAACAAACGCACAGCAGAGCAGATTGAAGGATACGTTTCTTCTGTGTTTTAGGCAGAGTTTTACTGCTATTTCGTTATATGCGGGAATAGTGCTGGAAATGCCTGGAAATGCCTGTTTTGAGATCTCTCCACAGAAAGCGTTTCCAGACTTCCCCTTCAACACACGAGTTTAACTCTGTAAGTTGAATGCACACATTGAAGACCGTTCTGTTAGGTAGCTCCGTTTTGGTTTTAGAAGCAGACAGTTCTCCTTACAGCATATACTCCCATTCACTGAGAAATGTCCAAACGCAGCTCTTACCAGAAACGTGTTTCTAACTCCTGAATCTAAAGGGAGATTTAACTCACTTAGCTGAACAAACGCACAGCAGAGCAGATTGAAGGATACGTTTCTTCTGTGTTTTAGGCAGAGTTTTACTGCTATTTCGTTATATGCGGGAATAGTGCTGGAAATGCCTGGATATGCCTGTTTTGAGATCTCTCCACAGAAAGCGTTTCCAGACTTCCCCTTCAACACACGAGTTTAACTCTGTAAGTTGAATGCACACATTGAAGACCGTTCTGTTAGGTAGCTCCGTTTTGGTTTTAGAAGCAGACAGTTCTCCTTACAGCATATACTCCCATTCACTGAGAAATGTCCAAACGCAGCTCTTACCAGAAACGTGTTTCTACCTCCTGAATCTAAAGGGAGATTTAACTCACTTAGCTGAACAAACGCACAGCAGAGCAGATTGAAGGATACGTTTCTTCTGTGTTTTAGGCAGAGTTTTACTGCTATTTCGTTATATGCGGGAATAGTGCTGGAAATGCCTGGAAATTCCTGTTTTGAGATCTCTCCACAGAAAGCGTTTCCAGACTTCCCATTCAACACACGAGTTTAACTCTGTAAGTTGAATGCACACATTGAAGACCGTTCTGTTAGGTAGCTCCGTTTTGGTTTTAGAAGCAGACAGTTCTCCTTACAGCATATACTCCCATTCACTGAGAAATGTCCAAACGCAGCTCTTACCAGAAACGTGTTTCTAACTCCTGAATCTAAAGGGAGATTTAACTCACTTAGCTGAACAAACGCACAGCAGAGCAGATTGAAGGATACGTTTCTTCTGTGTTTTAGGCAGAGTTTTACTGCTATTTCGTTATATGCGGGAATAGTGCTGGAAATGCCTGTTTTGAGATCTCTCCACAGAAAGCGTTTCCAGACTTCCCCTTCAACACACGAGTTTAACTCTGTAAGTTGAATGCACACATTGAAGACCGTTCTGTTAGGTAGCTCCGTTTTGGTTTTAGAAGCAGACAGTTCTCCTTACAGCATATACTCCCATTCACTGAGAAATGTCCAAACGCAGCTCTTACCAGAAACGTGTTTCTAACTCCTGAATCTAAAGGGAGATTTAACTCACTTAGCTGAACAAACGCACAGCAGAGCAGATTGAAGGATACGTTTCTTCTGTGTTTTAGGCAGAGTTTTACTGCTATTTCGTTATTTGCGGGAATAGTGCTGCAAATGCCTGTTTTGAGATCTCTCCACAGAAAGCGTTTCCAGACTTCCCCTTCAACACACGAGTTTAACTCTGTAAGTTGAATGCACACATTGAAGACCGTTCTGTTAGGTAGCTCCGTTTTGGTTTTAGAAGCAGACAGTTCTCCTTACAGCATATACTCCCATTCACTGAGAAATGTCCAAACGCAGCTCTTACCAGAAACGTGTTTCTAACTCCTGAATCTAAAGGGAGATTTAACTCACTTAGCTGAACAAACGCACAGCAGAGCAGATTGAAGGATACGTTTCTTCTGTGTTTTAGGCAGAGTTTTACTGCTATTTCGTTATATGCGGGAATAGTGCTGGAAATGCCTGGAAATGCCTGTTTTGAGATCTCTCCACAGAAAGCGTTTCCAGACTTCCCCTTCAACACACGAGTTTAACTCTGTAAGTTGAATGCACACATTGAAGACCGTTCTGTTAGGTAGCTCCGTTTTGGTTTTAGAAGCAGACAGTTCTCCTTACAGCATATACTCCCATTCACTGAGAAATGTCCAAACGCAGCTCTTACCAGAAACGTGTTTCTAACTCCTGAATCTAAAGGGAGATTTAACTCACTTAGCTGAACAAACGCACAGCAGAGCAGATTGAAGGATACGTTTCTTCTGTGTTTTAGGCAGAGTTTTACTGCTATTTCGTTATATGCGGGAATAGTGCTGGAAATGCCTGGAAATGCCTGTTTTGAGATCTCTCCACAGAAAGCGTTTCCAGACTTCCCCTTCAACACACGAGTTTAACTCTGTAAGTTGAATGCACACATTGAAGACCGTTCTGTTAGGTAGCTCCGTTTTGGTTTTAGAAGCAGACAGTTCTCCTTACAGCATATACTCCCATTCACTGAGAAATGTCCAAACGCAGCTCTTACCAGAAACGTGTTTCTAACTCCTGAATCTAAAGGGAGATTTAACTCACTTAGCTGAACAAACGCACAGCAGAGAAGATTGAAGGATACGTTTCTTCTGTGTTTTAGGCAGAGTTTTACTGCTATTTCGTTATATGCGAGAATAGTGCTGGAAATGCCTGGAAATGCCTGTTTTGAGATCTCTCCACAGAAAGCGTTTCCAGACTTCCCCTTCAACACACGAGTTTAACTCTGTAAGTTGAATGCACACATTGAAGACCGTTCTGTTAGGTAGCTCCGTTTTGGTTTTAGAAGCAGACAGTTCTCCTTACAGCATATACTCCCATTCACTGAGAAATGTCCAAACGCAGCTCTTACCAGAAACGTGTTTCTAACTCCTGAATCTAAAGGGAGATTTAACTCACTTAGCTGAACAAACGCACAGCAGAGCAGATTGAAGGATACGTTTCTTCTGTGTTTTAGGCAGAGTTTTACTGCTATTTCGTTATATGCGGGAATAGTGCTGGAAATGCCTGGAAATGCCTGTTTTGAGATCTCTCCACAGAAAGCGTTTCCAGACTTCCCCTTCAACACACGAGTTTAACTCTGTAAGTTGAATGCACACATTGAAGACCGTTCTGTTAGGTAGCTCCGTTTTGGTTTTAGAAGCAGACAGTTCTCCTTACAGCATATACTCCCATTCACTGAGAAATGTCCAAACGCAGCTCTTACCAGAAACGTGTTTCTAACTCCTGAATCTAAAGGGAGATTTAACTCACTTAGCTGAACAAACGCACAGCAGAGCAGATTGAAGGATACGTTTCTTCTGTGTTTTAGGCAGAGTTTTACTGCTATTTCGTTATATGCGGGAATAGTGCTGGAAATGCCTGGAAATGCCTGTTTTGAGATCTCTCCACAGAAAGCGTTTCCAGACTTCCCCTTCAACACACGAGTTTAACTCTGTAAGTTGAATGCACACATTGAAGACCGTTCTGTTAGGTAGCTCCGTTTTGGTTTTAGAAGCAGACAGTTCTCCTTACAGCATATACTCCCATTCACTGAGAAATGTCCAAACGCAGCTCTTACCAGAAACGTGTTTCTAACTCCTGAATCTAAAGGGAGATTTAACTCACTTAGCTGAACAAACGCACAGCAGAGCAGATTGAAGGATACGTTTCTTCTGTGTTTTAGGCAGAGTTTTACTGCTATTTCGTTATATGCGGGAATAGTGCTGGAAATGCCTGGAAATGCCTGTTTTGAGATCTCTCCACAGAAAGCGTTTCCAGACTTCCCCTTCAACACACGAGTTTAACTCTGTAAGTTGAATGCACACATTGAAGACCGTTCTGTTAGGTAGCTCCGTTTTGGTTTTAGAAGCAGACAGTTCTCCTTACAGCATATACTCCCATTCACTGAGAAATGTCCAAACGCAGCTCTTACCAGAAACGTGTTTCTAACTCCTGAATCTAAAGGGAGATTTAACTCACTTAGCTGAACAAACGCACAGCAGAGCAGATTGAAGGATACGTTTCTTCTGTGTTTTAGGCAGAGTTTTACTGCTATTTCGTTATATGCGGGAATAGTGCTGGAAATGCCTGTTTTGAGATCTCTCCACAGAAAGCGTTTCCAGACTTCCCCTTCAACACACGAGTTTAACTCTGTAAGTTGAATGCACACATTGAAGACCGTTCTGTTAGGTAGCTCCGTTTTGGTTTTAGAAGCAGACAGTTCTCCTTACAGCATATACTCCCATTCACTGAGAAATGTCCAAACGCAGCTCTTACCAGAAACGTGTTTCTAACTCCTGAATCTAAAGGGAGATTTAACTCACTTAGCTGAACAAACGCGCAGCAGAGCAGATTGAAGGATACGTTTCTTCTGTGTTTTAGGCAGAGTTTTACTGCTATTTCGTTATATGCGGGAATAGTGCTGGAAATGCCTGGAAATGCCTGTTTTGAGATCTCTCCACAGAAAGCGTTTCCAGACTTCCCCTTCAACACACCAGTTTAACTCTGTAAGTTGAATGCACACATTGAAGACCGTTCTGTTAGGTAGCTCCGTTTTGGTTTTAGAAGCAGACAGTTCTCCTTACAGCATATACTCCCATTCACTGAGAAATGTCCAAACGCAGCTCTTACCAGAAACGTGTTTCTAACTCCTGAATCTAAAGGGAGATTTAACTCACTTAGCTGAACAAACGCACAGCAGAGCAGATTGAAGGATACGTTTCTTCTGTGTTTTAGGCAGAGTTTTACTGCTATTTCGTTATATGCGGGAATAGTGCTGCAAATGCCTGTTTTGAGATCTCTCCACAGAAAGCGTTTCCAGACTTCCCCTTCAACACACGAGTTTAACTCTGTAAGTTGAATGCACACATTGAAGACCGTTCTGTTAGGTAGCTCCGTTTTGGTTTTAGAAGCAGACAGTTCTCCTTACAGCATATACTCCCATTCACTGAGAAATGTCCAAACGCAGCTCTTACCAGAAACGTGTTTCTAACTCCTGAATCTAAAGGGAGATTTAACTCACTTAGCTGAACAAACGCACAGCAGAGCAGATTGAAGGATACGTTTCTTCTGTGTTTTAGGCAGAGTTTTACTGCTATTTCGTTATATGCGGGAATAGTGCTGGAAATGCCTGGAAATGCCTGTTTTGAGATCTCTCCACAGAAAGCGTTTCCAGACTTCCCCTTCAACACACGAGTTTAACTCTGTAAGTTGAATGCACACATTGAAGACCGTTCTGTTAGGTAGCTCCGTTTTGGTTTTAGAAGCAGACAGTTCTCCTTACAGCATATACTCCCATTCACTGAGAAATGTCCAAACGCAGCTCTTACCAGAAACGTGTTTCTAACTCCTGAATCTAAAGGGAGATTTAACTCACTTAGCTGAACAAACGCACAGCAGAGCAGATTGAAGGATACGTTTCTTCTGTGTTTTAGGCAGAGTTTTACTGCTATTTCGTTATATGCGGGAATAGTGCTGGAAATGCCTGGAAATGCCTGTTTTGAGATCTCTCCACAGAAAGCGTTTCCAGACTTCCCCTTCAACACACGAGTTTAACTCTGTAAGTTGAATGCACACATTGAAGACCGTTCTGTTAGGTAGCTCCGTTTTGGTTTTAGAAGCAGACAGTTCTCCTTACAGCATATACTCCCATTCACTGAGAAATGTCCAAACGCAGCTCTTACCAGAAACGTGTTTCTAACTCCTGAATCTAAAGGGAGATTTAACTCACTTAGCTGAACAAACGCACAGCAGAGCAGATTGAAGGATACGTTTCTTCTGTGTTTTAGGCAGAGTTTTACTGCTATTTCGTTATATGCGGGAATAGTGCTGGAAATGCCTGGAAATGCCTGTTTTGAGATCTCTCCACAGAAAGCGTTTCCAGACTTCCCCTTCAACACACGAGTTTAACTCTGTAAGTTGAATGCACACATTGAAGACCGTTCTGTTAGGTAGCTCCGTTTTGGTTTTAGAAGCAGACAGTTCTCCTTTCAGCATATACTCCCATTCACTGAGAAATGTCCAAACGCAGCTCTTACCAGAAACGTGTTTCTAACTCCTGAATCTAAAGGGAGATTTAACTCACTTAGCTGAACAAACGCACAGCAGAGCAGATTGAAGGATACGTTTCTTCTGTGTTTTAGGCAGAGTTTTACTGCTATTTCGTTATATGCGGGAATAGTGCTGGAAATGCCTGGAAATGCCTGTTTTGAGATCTCTCCACAGAAAGCGTTTCCAGACTTCCCCTTCAACACACGAGTTTAACTCTGTAAGTTGAATGCACACATTGAAGACCGTTCTGTTAGGTAGCTCCGTTTTGGTTTTAGAAGCAGACAGTTCTCCTTACAGCATATACTCCCATTCACTGAGAAATGTCCAAACGCAGCTCTTACCAGAAACGTGTTTCTAACTCCTGAATCTAAAGGGAGATTTAACTCACTTAGCTGAACAAACGCACAGCAGAGCAGATTGAAGGATACGTTTCTTCTGTGTTTTAGGCAGAGTTTTACTGCTATTTCGTTATATGCGGGAATAGTGCTGGAAATGCCTGTTTTGAGATCTCTCCACAGAAAGCGTTTCCAGACTTCCCCTTCAACACACGAGTTTAACTCTGTAAGTTGAATGCACACATTGAAGACCGTTCTGTTAGGTAGCTCCGTTTTGGTTTTAGAAGCAGACAGTTCTCCTTACAGCATATACTCCCATTCACTGAGAAATGTCCAAACGCAGCTCTTACCAGAAACGTGTTTCTAACTCCTGAATCTAAAGGGAGATTTAACTCACTTAGCTGAACAAACGCGCAGCAGAGCAGATTGAAGGATACGTTTCTTCTGTGTTTTAGGCAGAGTTTTACTGCTATTTCGTTATATGCGGGAATAGTGCTGGAAATGCCTGGAAATGCCTGTTTTGAGATCTCTCCACAGAAAGCGTTTCCAGACTTCCCCTTCAACACACCAGTTTAACTCTGTAAGTTGAATGCACACATTGAAGACCGTTCTGTTAGGTAGCTCCGTTTTGGTTTTAGAAGCAGACAGTTCTCCTTACAGCATATACTCCCATTCACTGAGAAATGTCCAAACGCAGCTCTTACCAGAAACGTGTTTCTAACTCCTGAATCTAAAGGGAGATTTAACTCACTTAGCTGAACAAACGCACAGCAGAGCAGATTGAAGGATACGTTTCTTCTGTGTTTTAGGCAGAGTTTTACTGCTATTTCGTTATATGCGGGAATAGTGCTGGAAATGCCTGTTTTGAGATCTCTCCACAGAAAGCGTTTCCAGACTTCCCCTTCAACACACGAGTTTAACTCTGTAAGTTGAATGCACACATTGAAGACCGTTCTGTTAGGTAGCTCCGTTTTGGTTTTAGAAGCAGACAGTTCTCCTTACAGCATATACTCCCATTCACTGAGAAATGTCCAAACGCAGCTCTTACCAGAAACGTGTTTCTAACTCCTGAATCTAAAGGGAGATTTAACTCACTTAGCTGAACAAACGCACAGCAGAGCAGATTGAAGGATACGTTTCTTCTGTGTTTTAGGCAGAGTTTTACTGCTATTTCGTTATATGCGGGAATAGTGCTGGAAATGCCTGGAAATGCCTGTTTTGAGATCTCTCCACAGAAAGCGTTTCCAGACTTCCCCTTCAACACACGAGTTTAACTCTGTAAGTTGAATGCACACATTGAAGACCGTTCTGTTAGGTAGCTCCGTTTTGGTTTTAGAAGCAGACAGTTTTCCTTACAGCATATACTCCCATTCACTGAGAAATGTCCAAACGCAGCTCTTACCAGAAACGTGTTTCTAACTCCTGAATCTAAAGGGAGATTTAACTCACTTAGCTGAACAAACGCACAGC